>CM065592.1:247649299-247780162 GCA_033119425.1 Bufotes viridis | reverse complement strand
CCCAGAGAAGAGGCAGCACTCCTGAGGTAAATGGTGATCACCATTTAACTCAGAAGTGCTGCCTCTCCTCTGGGATCTATATATATATATATATATATATATATATTTAACAGAAAAAATGGCCATCAGTTCTCCCCTCGGCGCTTGCACAGTGCACCGTAATTGTTTCCTACCCCCACACTGGCAGGCGTGGAGATCTGATGGATTTTCTGGAGTTAGCCGCGCTTGCGCACTGGGCCGCAATATTTCCCTACTGAGGCTCTCTGGCGCATGCGCAAGTGTCCCGTGTGCAGCCGAACTCCGCTATGAGATTTTCCCTACAATGTTTTTTTGCGCATGCACAGATCGTCACAACGCCAGGAACGCCTACTAACGTCATTTCCAGTGCGACAGGTAGGGAAATCTCACGAAGTAGGGAAATCTAGCGTTACACCGGAAGTGGGGAGTGAAGCGCTGAGAGCTCTTCTGGTATTTACCCTACCCTGTCTTTCTTCCTGGGGCCGCCGGTGCTGCACAGTCAGGTGACAGTGCAGCAAGGGCCGGAGAAGACATGAGAGCGCAACTGCTGCTGGAGATGGAGAGGAGCCGCGGCGCAGGAGAGGTAAGGGGAGTTTTTTTTATTTTATTCTGATCTGAGGTGTGATGGTTCTGGCAAGGAACTCTGATTGGGGGGTCTTACATTGAGGGCTAATCTGAGGTCTGATGGGGTGTCTGACAATGAGGGCTGATCTGAGGTCTGATGGGGGTCTGAAATAAAGGGCTGATATAAGGTCTGATGGGGGTCTTACATGGAGGGCTGATAGGGTTCTGACATGGAGGCCTGATATGGGGGTCTGATGTGATGTCCTAATATGGGGGTCTGATCTGAGGATCTGATATGGGGTCGGATGAAAAATATATATATTTTTTATTTTCCTCTTCTTTTCATCTGGTGCTTCTTATAAAGAGAAAAATACAGTAAGGTTTACCAAAATATTTAAAAGTTAGTTTCAAAATTAGAGTCATTTAGCATGAGATCATATGAAATCATCTTGACTATATTTACATTAAAGAGGCTGTCCAGGATTAGAAAAAAAACATGACTGCACCTGTCCATGGGTTGTCTCTCTATTGCAGTGTGGTGTAGTGCTGTTTTTGGAAGAAATCAGATATCTTTTTCTTAGTCCTAGAGAACCCCTTTAATCTGCATGTACTTTATGCATTTCAAAGTAATATTTCACAAAATAAGCTAGAAAAGACATTGAGAAATGATGACACCGGACGATAATTTAGCTTTAAAAAACAGATAACAATGTCTGTTGTGACTGTCTGAGCCTGCAGAAACACTGAGCATGTACTTCTCATTTTGCTTTACAGGTACAAAACAGCAACAGGCGAGCGGGATTCTGTACAACTAGCATTAATCCATCATGTCAACCTGTGCTAAGAATGAATGCTAAGCAAACAAAGCACTTGAAAGCACCACTAGTTTAATTGATTTCCATTATGTGTGCAGGCCTTAATGGATGTAAATGGTGTTGTAGAGGCAATATTTTTAAATGCATTTTGCAGCTATAAAGAACTGTAGATTACATTAATCTGTTGCTTGTTGAATTCATCCTCTACACCCAATGCTAGTCTTTGGCTTAAATTTCCAGCTCACAGATTTTTAAAATGGGACTCAGCGAAGTATGTGTGGGTTACCAAGTGGTGTATAACTGATAGTTCATAAAGTTGTCAGGAAGTAACACAAAGCTGCATAAAAATGGAAAAGCTTATTTTCGAGTTTCAAATTAATGTGAAAAAATGGCCACTGGCTGTTGAAATCTCTCCTTTCTGTTCAGACTTCACAGAACAGTTGTTCTATTAATGCCTTTTTCCTCTGAGAAGATTGAATTACATATTCAAAAAATGTCTTGCCAGGTACACAAGGGAGAGTGCTTAAATGTTACAGTGATGTAAATACTAGTTTTTATTCATTAAATGACCTCCTCTTCCACGACAAAAGATTTATAATCTGCAATGATTTTTACCAAAAGTAAAAATTCCTTTTATTTAAATTTTTTTTGTCTATTTGTGTTTGTTACACAGAAGAGCATAACAAAGTCAAAGTGGATTTGCATCTAAAATATTTTTTCCCTATATATGTGTAAAATCTAGATTTGTGTAAGGCTGGCCACACAGTTTAGATATCTGTCAGTGAGCATTCTACCAACAGCTATCATACCCACCCCACAGTGATCAGGCTTGGACTGGCCCACAGGGGAGCAGGGGAATACCCCGGTGGACCCCTCACCCACCAGCTCAGCATCTGAAATAACCTATATCAATATAAAAAACTGGGTAGACTACCAAGTTTATTATTATAGACACATCGGAAGTTTAAGATGGCCTCTAGGAATAGAGGCAGGCCAGCAAGTATCTTCTCTTCCCTGGGACCCACCTTTTGAAGTTGTTGCAGAGAACCCCAAAATCAATCATCTCTTAGCGTCTTTTTGCTGTCTGTCTCTGTGTGGGCAGGTAATATTTGCCTGTCGCTGTACAGTGGGCCCCCAGAATAAATTTTACTGGTGGGCCTTAGGCTTCCCAGTCCGACACTGACGGTAAGCTCTGCAGTTCTGAATCGGGAGAGGGGAAGAAGTCCCTGGCCACAGATTATTTCTCGTGAGAAGAAAAATATCAGGCTGTCGAAATTCAACATCCTGGTACTTCTCTTCTCCAAAATCTGCCATCAGAGGAAAGTCTGGAGACCCCAATACACAATAGATGGTCAACCGGACCCACCAAAATTGGCGGATTCAGCCAACATTAATCTAATGTATAGCCAGCTTTAGTGTGTGATTTATCAAAACTGATGGAAAGAAAAACGGGCTTAGTTGCCCATAGGAACTAATGAGTCTTTTATTTTCCAAAGGAGCTCTAAAAAAAACTGAAAGGTGAAACCTGATTGGTTGCTATGAGCAACTAAGCCAGTTTCTCTTTGCACCAGTCTTGATAAATCTCCCCCTTATGATCTGGCAGTGTAATACTGCCGACGATTACCCGATGAACGAGCAAACACTTGTTCATTGGACAATCTGAATCTTTCAGCACACTTGAAAATCATCCTTTGCCGGCAGCAGATCGTGCTGTCTAATCAGGATCTGCTGCCAGCAAAAATTATTTAGTATGGGGACTAGTGATGGCATTAGCAATCGCTCCTCCCCATACTGTGGAGGAGAACGCTTAATGTAATTGCAGCGCTCTCCTTCACTGACGAGCATGTAATTGCTGGAAAGGAACACTTTCCTCCTGACAATTGCCTGACTGATCTGCTAGTGTAATACTAGCCTAACTGTATGCCAACTATTGGTTGGCTTACTATGTGGCAGAATTTTATGCCAGAATTTGTGAGGCACTCTCCTTGTCGGTCTAATTGCTCCACATTTTAGGTAGTAGTCTAGGTGCACACACATTAGTAAATGTGCAAGAAATGAGGGCTTCTTGAAAGATGAGCTCAAGGAGAAAATTGTGCTAGGTATTGTAGTCATTCTTTATTCAAGTAAAACACCAAGCACAGCCCATGGACTGCAGTGGTGTTTTTTGGGAGGAACAGGGGGGGGGGGGGGGCGACTATATAAATACAGTGCTTGAATCTTAATCACTTAATGCTGGGAGATTTGAGCTCTGCAGAACCGTGACTGCAGCTTTAGGCTATAATACAGAATGAATTAAATCCAATAATTCACTGTATGTACAAAGGTACTACTACTTTTAGATCAGTTCTATACATAAGCAATAAAATATATGCCCAAATGTGGACATATATTATCAATTTCCAAGACACTGATCATTAGGTAAAGCATTTTTTGGGACCTACTGTATATGTTGCAGACAGGTAAGGGGAAAGGTGATATAGGATATAGGTAATATAAGATATAGGTAGATATAGATATAGGAAATATAAGAGCAGGAGATATAATGTTTATTATGTTTACATAATGTATTGATTTATGGTAAAAAAAAATGAACTGCTCAACTATTTACCTGATGTACTGTAAGGGATTAACCGGGAAGAAAATGAAAAAACCTAAATAGCACTTTATTATAAATATATTCCCAAATACCTTTCATTGGTTATAATGGCTTATTTTGTCTGGGGAGCAATTATCAGGGGAAATAAAATGGCCGATGTCCTATTAGTACACACAAAACCTGTCCTAATCACACAGCAAGACAAGTTACTTCAGAACACTACGCTATAGAGCTGCTTCATCCCCCTCTCTGCTTGTCAGGGATTATGATTAGGGATGAGCAAATCGACTTTGGATGAAACATCCGAAATTGATTCGGATAATACTTTGTTTGGTTACTGTACAGACTGAGCACTCCATACAGTATTAGAATGTATTGGATCAGTGATACCTTGGAACTGAACCTGAGTACGGAAAATGTTTTTTTACAGTAGAAATTAATTTATGACGTTATTATGCAAAGTCTCGCAAGACTTCACGAAGTAATACCTTCGGTCCATCTGAGCCAATACATTCTAATACTGTACGGAGCTGTACTGTATTATGCAAATCGACTTCGGTTATTTCATCTGAAGTCAGTTCTTTCATCCCTAATTATGATCCTGAATGCAGTTTAATATGATCTTCAGCTGAATCTCTTTAGGAATGGAGTCCATGAGGAGACATAAAGTACAGAGAGGAGGTAAGGATGTAGCTAATGAGCTGCAGCACTCTTATACAGTCTCCATTACCACAGCCCCACATTACCACAGCCTGTCCTGTCCATCCTCTCTGTACTTCATGTCTCCTCATGAACTCCATTCCTACAGAGATTCAGCTGAAGATTTTATCAGCTGTATTCAGGATCATAATCCCTGACAAGCAGAGCAGAGAGGAGGATGAGGAAGATTTTTACCTCGGTGTTCTGAAGGAACTTGTCCTGCTGTGTGATTAGGACAGGTTGTGTGTATTAATAGGACGGCGACCGTTTTATTTCTCCTAATGATTAATCCCCAGACAAAACAAGCCATTATAACTAATGAAAGGTATATTTGGGAATATATTTAAAATAATATTTAAGTATTTTCATTTTCTTAATTCCTGGAGAACCCCGTTAAACCGCAAAAATGCTAAGGATTTTTTTTTTTTGCCATATTGCTTCTTCAAGTAGGCAAGAGGGGAAGGTGGTTGTGCTTAAGTACCAAAAAGTGCAAACAAAAAAGAAAGGCAATGATGAGTCTTAAACATGTCTATGGGATCAATACCAGTTGCCATAAGATTTCATTACACTAGAATTATCCACTACAAATGTAAAAATCTATTGTTTAAATCAAAGTCAATGATGGGCTCAGATGAGCTGCAACATTTATTAGCTACTTTATCGGAACATTTGGTTGGCCCAAGTTTAAAGCATAGGTACAGCAAATGTTTCAGTTGCACATAAGCCTTGGTCCCTCTGTACTGTAAACTACATGTAACATTTGGGGTACAAAAGCATAGTTGTACCTCTAGTAAGACTTTATTTCATTTCTATGCTCAGGGAACATGTCATCGTTATCAACTAGATATAAGTTACACATTATTAACGTTCACTAAAGGATTGTTAAAGGGACGCCTATCAAATTTTAATAACTTATTCTGTATTTGACTATTCTATGTCATTTTTTAACAACAAAAATAAAAAAAAATAGGTGGATGGTTTTCTGCATAAGTTACTCCATGTAGTCTACTTACTATCCCGGCTCTTTAACTTCGTCATTGTTTCAAAGTTTAGCATGGCAAACAGCATTGCTTGACTTTCCAAGTCAGACGATGACTGAGAGGGAAGGGGGATGAATGGCTCAATTGAAGAATCACACAGTACACTGATAAGAGCAGTGTCTTCTGTGGGCATCTTAATCTAGTCTTATCAAGGGAACATTAGAGCTGTCATACTGTCATCCAAAATTCTGCATCTACTATTATACTAACAGATAAGGCTGAGTTCACACTTCAGTTATTTCCATCAGTGAGCCAAAACCAGTAGTGAAGCCTACACAGAGATCAGGTATAATGGAAAAATCTGCACTTATTGAGTTTTTTTTTTGACCCGCACTTGGTTTTGGCCACAATAACTTAAGGAAGTAACTGATCAAATAACTGAAGTGTGAACTCAGCCTCATATGTTCCCCTCACAGCAGATGTAAACTAACTATGGCTTACCTATCTATATGTGAGTTTTAATCATTTGTACTGACTGCTACAAAAGCATTATATTTTGTAACTTTACTTTTCAAACGTATATATAAAAAATATGTTTTTGTTGTATGAATATTGAGTTAAAACCACCATTTCTGTTGGAAATGTTCCTTTAAAGCTAAAGCCATTGACCTTATGTAAAAGGTTTGCTACCGATGGACATGTTCCTCCCTACACAGGCAATTAAGTGCAATCTATTGTGTCAGTGGCCTTTTATGTTTGAGGAGAAGAAGACTGCAGTATTAGTCAACGGAAGGGAACAACACTGCATAAAGAATACTGCAAACTACAGAAAAGTGGAAAGACATAGAAACAGGGTAATAGCAGACCTTTTAGCGTAAAGTACAGCTCTGTGTCACTTCAAGGTTTTCTTTTGGGATAGAAACACATGCATGCAGTAGCAGAGCATTAGACAGCCCTAATTCTCTAATGTACTGGTACTCTCCTTTTCCTAATGGACTCCTCAACATCAGTACATTATTTACATATGAAGCATCCACCTTCAATAGGTGGCTGTCGTTTTCTCTCTAAAATACCAGGTTTCATTTCAGGCAATATCTAGTAGTTCGGATACTATTAGGTACAGGATTTTTCCATAGTGAACCACAAAGTAAAGCATTTTATTACTTCTGACATATTACTCATTTTTGTTTAGTCAGAGCATACTATATAACAGATTTATCAGCAGCATAGGGCTGCTGCTGTCAGACCATATGTAAAGCTGGCCATACACACAATAATCTTGTCGTCTGAACACTAGATTCGCCAACAGCTATGCCTCCTGGCTCAGACATATGCATGCATACTTGGCTCAGCTGAGGGAGAGGAAAGTAAGCCACTGTCAGACTCCTCGGGTGGCTTATCTCCCCTAGAGCAAATAGGACTGGGCATGTTCAAATCAAACAACCCGTTTTTTGTTCTCAGGGGAGAATCAGGAGTCCTTCTTACACATTACATGGTCAGTCGGTCGTGGGATGGCAGTATAGGCTGATATACATCAAGTGTGAATGACCAGCTTAAGTATTTTAATGGTTAGTAAGAATAAGTAACTGTATATTTGCACTAGGTTCAATTAATCTGTATGAATAGGGGACATGGTTTGATATGAAGTGGGATTTGACACTTGGATGAACAGAAAGAGCTGAGCAGAGTGATATATAGTTTTATGGGGAAAGATTTAGTAAAACTAGTAATTTGTACATATAAATTCCTGCTCTTTCTGACTTAAGTTGTACATAGGGGCCATCTTATCAATGATTGATAGCATTTTCTCTGTAAGAGTTTATAGAGAGTGTGGGGAGTTGCTCTGGTAGACAGCGGTGCGGGTGCAGTATAGAGGCAAAGAGAGTCCAGGTAGTGCAGCAAACAGTGTTTTATTTCACGCTTGCACAAACAAAACTCAAAACAGTCACTTAGTGTTACTTCACACACATAGCAAAAACTTGAGGCAAAACAAAAGTCCAAGACTGAATCAAATTCACCTGTGTGGTTTAGGTGCGTGTTCACACCCGGCTGACAGCCCAGCCGCAGGAAAGTCCAACCTCAGGCTTCCAGGCAGACTGCACGCCTCTTAGCAAGCTTTTGCTTCCAGCCCTGAGAGCTCCACGGAACACCAGCAGTTTCCAGGTTAAATCACCTCAAATCCTAGGTGTCAGTTCACACCTGGCTGAATGCTCGGAAACACAAAAAGTCCACTGACCGTCTTTACATGGCCTGCTCTCCTGACACACAGGTCTTCAGCTTTTCAGCCCAGCACAGGGCTCAGATCCCAAACACAGAGAGAGAGTTTGCATAAAACCCAGCTGTCTTTTAAAGGCAGCTAGGTATTAACCCAAAAAAACAGACCGGCACCTAAAATCCGGTCCAGTATTTGCCCTCACCTGGCTGCAATCAACCCAGCAGCACAGGCTGAGAGGAAAATACCTGTTTTTTACCACAAAACCTCTCACTGTGTCACATACCCCCCCCCTTTGTTCAACCCTGAGGGGGTGAACACACGCCAGACAGTATACCCAGAACCGGGCACTCGCATTTCCCTGTAACTGCCCTGCTCTGTGTTCCACTGAAAATCTAAAGTTCTGAAGTCACCCGAACCCTCTGGTGACCCAGGACTTTCCTTCTTTGTCCAGATGGGGACAGGCTGCGGCCAACCCCATATCACTCTTTCAGAGATGGCTTGTCGCCGAGCCACGGGCACCTGGTACGGCTTTAACCAGACTTTTGCCTGGGGCTCAGTGACAATATCACGGTGAGTTATGGAAGGGCATTCAGGGAAATCACAGAACACCTCTGTGTTCCGACTAACAAACTCCTTGGCTCTCTGAGTCTGTTCAGTGGAAAGGCTGCTAGTAATTTTATCTGTGGCAGCCGCTTCCCTGTTAGCAGACAGAGGGACCGGAATCTCTTTCCCTAGATAAACCGGCCGCGGGTTGTTCTCAATACAAGTCTCTCTAACCTTCCAAGGTTTCCGTAAATTTACATGGTAGACCGGCTCCGGCTTTTGCAGTCCTGGCTGGTGTACCTTGTAATTTGGGTCTCCAACTTTCTGTGCTATTTTATAGGTCCCCTTCCCCCTAGCGCTGTCCTTACTGTCCACAGGTGGCCCAACATTTGCTACGGACCCCAGACACTCGATTGCAGGTCCGGCTTTGGCCTGGCTGAGCCACCTTCCTATGTTTTCTACCTATCCTATTTAGGGGACTGTCTTCCCCTCACCCACCGGACCTACTGTGGGTCCCTCTGCCTTGGGTTTCTGGGGTTCTAACACCTCACCTGGGCTAGGCCTCACTACTGGGAGTTTTCCCACCTGTCTGGGAACTGTACGTACAATGGCTGGCCACAGGGCTGGAAACAATGGAAAGTCTCTTCCTATTATCACATCATAAGGCATACTCGTGGTTACAGCCACCTCATGGACCTGCCTGCCGACACACGTGCTTACAGACGACAGAGCAGTGGGGTATTCTTTTAAATCTCCATGAATGCTGAAAACCCCGACTCTCCGGCCTGTAAACTCTGTGGGTCGCACCAGGGAAGCCCTCACCAGGGTCACCTGACTCCCTGAATCCAGCAGAGCTGCCACTGGAGTGTCTCCCACCTCCACCCGACACAAATGTTCCTCATGGATAACCTCTGACACATCGACCCTTCTGGCATACAATGACTGTCGATACCCAAAGTTCACATCCATGGGCTCACCCAGGAGGGGACAGTTGGCCCGTACATGGCCAGGCTCATGGCACCGCCAGCAGATTATAGAGTCCCGATCCCCAAAGGGCACATCCTGTGCGGTCTTTCTCAGCTCAGGCCGCAGGGTCTGGGGAAGGGATTTTCTAGTTTTTTTTACTCCCTTCCCCAGAGTCCCCCCCTTAAGTTCCTCAGTAGCCCCATAACGTTCGACCAGGTCCACCATCTCCAGGGCACTAGTAGGAGATGTCTGGCCAACCCAGCGCTGGAGGGGTAGTGGCAATGCCCTCCAGAATTTGTCAGCTACAATACGGTCCAGCATAGCAGTGGGACTAAGTACGCCAGTCGGTAGCCATTTTTTTAAGAGTTTTAGCAAATTGTAATACTGGGGTCGTGCTGGCTCAGCTGGGTTAAACTCCCACTGATGTACCCGCTGGGCCCTGACCAACACATTCACCCCCAGTCTCGCCAGGATCTCACCCTTGACCACAGAGTAGTCTGCTGCTTGGTCGTCCGGTAAATCAAAGTATACCTGTTGGGGTCCTGACGCCAGAAACGGAGCGATGACCTCCGCCCACTGGTCTCGGGGTAGTCTCTCTCTCACGGCCACCTTTTCGAACATCGCCAAGTAGGTTTCAACATCATCTGTCGGTGTCATCTTGGGAACGGCCGTGCGGACTGCCTTCCGGGCATCGTGCACTCCCTGAGGCATCCCTGACTTTTCTAGCGCCATTACGTGTTGCAGCAGCCGCTGGTTCGTGTCCTGCTGTCGCTGATTAGCCTCTAGCAGCTGTGCGACGGCCTCTTCATGTCTCTCTTGCTGCTTTAAGTTGGCCTGGACAAGCTGCTTTATCATCTCCTCCATCTTGTCCTGTGTTGGTGGTTGCAGCTTGGCAGGCTTAATCCAGGACATGCAACAGTGCCCAAAAAAAAAATGCTACGAAAAGTTTTGGCTTCACGCCAGCCTCACTGCAATTGCCCGCATTCTCCACCAAATGTGGGGAGTTGCTCTGGTAGACAGCGGTGCGGGTGCAGTATAGAGGCAAAGAGAGTCCAGGTAGTGCAGCAAACAGTGTTTTATTTCACACTTGCACAAACAAAACTCAAAACAGTCACTTAGTGTTACTTCACACACATAGCAAAAACTTGAGGCAAAACAAAAGTCCAAGACTGAATCAAATTCACCTGTGTGGTTTAGGTGCGTGTTCACACCCGGCTGACAGCCCAGCCGCAGGAAAGTCCAACCTCAGGCTTCCAGGCAGACTGCACGCCTCTTAGCAAGCTCTTGCTTCCAGCCCTGAGAGCTCCACAGAACACCAGCAGTTTCCAGGTTAAATCACCTCAAATCCTAGGTGTTAGTTCACACCTGGCTGAATGCTCAGCAACACAAAAAGTCCACTGACCGTCTTTAAATGGCTTGCTCTTCTGACACACAGGTCTCAGCTTTTCAGCCCAGCACAGGGCTCAGATCCCAAACACAGAGAGAGAGTTTGCATGAAGCTAGCTGTCTTAAGTGCAGCTAGGTAATCACCCAAAAAACCCGGACCGGCACCTAAAATCCGGTCCAGTATTTGCCCTCACCTGGCTGCAATCAACCCAGCAGCACAGGCTGAGAGGAAAATACCTGTTTTTTACCACAAAACCTCTCACTGTGTCACAAGAGATAGCTGTCATTCACTGAAAAGATGGCCCCCGTGTACCACTGAAGTCAGAAAAAGCAGAGATTTAAATGTATAAATTGCCAGTTTAGCTGACTGTTTACCCACAAAAGTACCTGTATATATAAATCTGCTCAGCTCCTCCTGCTCTATAACCCACTGCCTGCAGATTGCACTGAATTTCCTGTTTACTGGTTCTTTTTAAATCAAGTTTCAAGTCACCCAGGTACATAGGGGGAGACTTATTAAGACCTGAGATGTTTACGCTGGTCTGAATTTGTCCTGCGCTGGTGTAAGATGCACCACCATTTTTTAGAAGGATATGCCTCTTTTTAATTGTTGCGTGTATCAGGCTGACCACCCCAGAACCACACCGGTTTTATAGTGCACTTGTTGATAAATGAGTGGGGTTGCGGAGGTTCCACCTGCATCTTGCCTTCGCCCCAGCAGTCAGAACCCCACTGTTCTGAAACATATGGGATTATAAATCATATATTTGTAACTATAAATTATATACCATCATCTGTAATTAAATATAATAAACACATGGACACAAATAACTGGGTGGAATAAATTAGGCCACAGCCAACTTTATTAAAGACAATTTTAAACCGATTAAAACTGTAATACCAATAACTTACCAAACAATAATTAAACCAGTCATAAGCTCGGCCTAAACTTCAGACTTAACTTGTCCGCTCACCTTTTCAGTAAGCGACTTGCACCCTCCTTCTAACAAAGTGGCCGTAACAAAGTCAAAACTTTCAACAGGGAAGGGCGGGCAGGGGCAGAACTCCTTCCAATCCAGTCAGGCTGACAGCACGTAACTCGCCAGCCGCTGCTACTATATAGCCCTAACCCAGGGGATCCCGCCAAAAATCTTCATAGAGGCAAATGTAATGATTATAATCCCACGAGGATCCCTCCATATTAAGTTCGGGATCCTAACATTCTTTGTAGATACTGGATACATTGTGGTCATGGGACAACCCCTTTAATCTCAATCCCAGTGATAGTCACCATTAGTAATACCGCTGACTAACTCGTCCCTGCAGTCACAACACAGAGGAGGCAGTAGTCTCAGACACTCTTTACATTGTGCTGACATCAGCTTAGTGTAAGTGAATGGAGCAGATGGAGCTGGTAATGTCTTTCACCATCTGTCCAGTCACAAGAGGAGCCGTGTTAAAATGAGGTAGAGGTAAGCAGTGATTTATTTTTATTTTTTATGAAATAAACCTAGAAAATTCATATACAGAGTAACACGGAGGAACTACAAGTTCCTGCCTAACCATATGAATAAATAAATATACAATGAGGCACTACAATTCACTGCATAACCTAGAAAATAATGAATACACGAGGAAACATAGAGCTGACACAAGTCTCAGTGTGACCAAGAAATGAATAATTCACCTAGAATGATTACATACTCCAAAATGAGGCACTACAAGTTCCAGCATAACCCATTTATGAATAAATATACAGTGAAGCCATAAGGTAGCAATACCATTATTCCTAAATCCAGGACTATTATGTCCTAGTACTCCCAGCTTATACTACAATGAAGCAGATCTGACCTATCCTAGTGCTCAGGAGCAGCCCACACATTAAGGATTACTGGGTGTGTACTGGCAGATGAGGCCGGCAGCTGTGTCTGTCATCCCGTAGGCCTGGGCCAGGCCTGTGCTCTCCCCAGTAGACATGATCCAGTGACATCATTACTTAGGTGAGTACAAGAGTGCCCGGGTCGAGGATCATCCCCTGGTCCGTCCCTTTCCTGTGCGCTCTCCAGCTCAGCAGAAGTGAGGATATGCATTGCACCTGCGGGGAGAGCATGAGGCTAGCCGTGGGGAGGGGGGGCATGCATTCAAAAATTTGCTATGGGGCCCAGCCATTTCTAGTTATGCCGCAGGCTGTACAGGAGGGCAGTATGAAGGATTCTTCAAATTGGCAGCGCTGGGCATGGGTTTCAGGCTGCACATCCCTTTTCTGTGTTACCTTTGAAGTGCAGAAAGGGGATGTAAAGAAGCTTTAGTAGGAGGCTGTGTCCCCAATGCTACAGACAATCCTGAGGAGGAGGACTGTTGTACATACATGTACTTTGTGCATGTGCTATTTATTTAAAGACAATTTGGCAATAAATATTGCGGGTGAAAAATGTTCACTGACTTTGGTCTCCGGCTCTTAATACCAGCGGGCCTGGGGATTACCAGCTGGTGGCTTGTGAGCATTCTCAGAGCATCCTTCTAGAGGCCCAAAGCTGAGAAAACAAATGGAATTATGTGTCTGTATTTCAGTGTATATATATATATATATATATACATATACTTCAAATAACTTCTCGGAAATTTAAAGGGGACCCCCACCAATCAGATGTTTGAGAAGGCGGCAGGCCAGTGATACTAGTCGTGATATCACTGGACCTGCGGGAAGCAGCTCAAAGGATGCGGCTCTGCTGCCAGCGCCACTGCCTTCTCAAACAGCTGATCACCAGGGGTCCTGAGTGTCGGACCCCCACCAATCAGATACTGATGATCTATCCAGAGGATAGATCATCAGCAAAAAAAAGCTACAGAAACCCATTAATGTAACTTGGCATTATTATTTTCAGTATGTAAAGATATGTAAAGCGTTTACATTTTAAGGGGGTCATTTACGAACACTTATACACCACTTTTTGGCATATATCTGTCGCAGCTTACATTTTAATGCACTATGGGGGACATTTATGATCTCTGTGCGCTGCCGGTTGATGCGCCTCTACATAACTATGGTGCTTGCTGTCGCCAGCCGTGCGTCACACTTTAATCTACGCCAGCTCCCTTGCTTAAGATTCAGATCATTTTCCACACCAAAAACTACTGTGGAAAATGATAAATGAGACGGGCCTGCCGGCCCGCCCTCTTTCCCGCCCATGCCTCGCTCCCTATTTTTGCCACATTGCAAATGTGGTGTGAGCGGGGAAAAGCTGCACATTTTGCTGCAAAAACCTTTGCGACAAAATCTGCGACATAAATACGCCAAGAAGTGGAGTAAAAAAGATAATAAATGACCCATTTAGTGTTTCATTTTTCGCCTCTGAGCCTCAATCATCTTGTCTCCGGATATGATCCTCGGTAGCTAGCTGCTGAACCAGCCACAGGAGTCTTATTTTTAATTATGTTTGGTCTGAATCACACAATTAAAATCTAAAGTTTTTGATAAAACAAATATAATTTGTTGTTGCATTTCAGAAGCCGAATGTGTTCTAGATTTCTTTTAGGTATCTAAATTAATTTAAATTGGAAATCTCATTTAGGGAATTATTCGGTTGGAATAAAATGGTAATAGCTGCAAAAGACTGTAATTCTTCACAGCAATTAGAATATTATAGCTAATCCACAAGTAAACAATAGCAATATAGCAAGGCATTTCGAGTCCAAATAATACTTGGCATGATTCCATTTTACACAAGTTACTAGTATGGTATGGATTCTGGATGGGTAAGAGTATGGGCATAGCTCACCATCACGCCTGCTCCTAGTTACCTCTGTGTGCATTAAAAAACCAATGAGAGGAGAAGCACACACCGCTATATATACCACTTTAATCAAGGTTGCCTGTGGGATAAGCGCGGGCGTGGGATTCAGCAAGTTCCCTCAGGTTCTCCAGACCCGGTTGTTAAAATTACAGCAGCAGCTGGAGATGAGCTCTTCCATTCTATAGTTTAGCTCCTTAGGGTTTTTAAAAGTTGTGTGGTATGTGAGTATAGTGTATATATGGTGTATTTATGTGTGTGTATATATAAACATACCTTGTAAGGCCGCGTGTCCGTCATTAAGTAGGGAACCTGTTAAAAATGTGAATCCCAACTCTGGATAAGTGGGGCTAAAGTGCACAAAAATGCTACTACCCAGATAAAATAGGAGTGAGGGCTAAGTCCATATATAATGTTTGCATCTATTGTAGTAGTGCATTATTTTCCGTGATTTTTCTTTTATAAATGTAAATGTTGCCATGTACATCCGCATATTCAGTTATCATATCGTGCAGGATGTTTTGTATTTCTTTCTGATACATTTTTGATAAATTTATGTTCTTGAAGGAGTGGCACCTTCAAGTGTGAATGCGCTCCCATATTCTGGGGAGCAGCATTTTTGTACACTTTTGCCCCACCTATCCCACAGGCAACCTTGATTAGGTGGTACATATAGCTGTACGTGCTCCTCCTCTCATTGGTTGCTTGGTACACACAGAGGTAATTAGGAGCAGCACACTATATGTGCAGGGGCTGCTCTTCTAAATATAGATGCTCAACGACATAGGTAGGTTTAGAGTAGGGCCTGCCTGACTGAGACCACCTTGACGCGGGTAGGGGGGCACACATGTGTTTTGATCAAAATATATATGGGCTGAGAGTCTCAGATTTTATCATATCAGAGTGAGGGCTTTCCGTGACTTTTTTCTTTATAAATGTTGCCATGTACATCCTCATATTCAGTTATCATATCGTGCAGGGTGTTTTGTATCATTTTCTGGTTTTTTTTAAATAAATTTATGTTCTTCAAGAAGTGGTGCCTTCAAGCGTGAAAGCGCTCATATTATCTTGGGAGTAGCATTCTTGTGCACTTTTGCCCCACCTATCCTTTAGGCAACCTTGATTAGGTGGTACATAAAGCTGTGCGTGCTCCTCCTCTCATTGGTTGCTGAATGCGCATAGAGGTAACTAGGAGCAGCACACTATATGTGCAGGGTCTGCTCTCCTGAATGTAGATGCCCATATGGCATAGATAGGTTTAGAGTAGGACCTGCCTGACTGAGACTACCTTGGTGCTGGTAGGCGGGCACAGACGTGTTTTGATCAAAATATATAAGCTGAGAGTCTCGGATTTTATCATATCAGAGTGAGGGCTTAGTACATATATAATGTTTGCATCTATTGTATGAGTGCATTATTTTCCGTGGCTATTCAGACGAAAGACAACTTTTTGACCCAGTCCTTGTGGAGAACTGTTATCTTCTGGAAGGCATTTTGCCAAGTGGCATAAGACGTCTATTTTTAGATAACAGAATGAAGTGAGTCCAGCAGGGACTTGGAAACATCTATTTTTTTCCATTAGAAAACCAATTTAGCGGTTATATATTTATGCCTTGCCTTAATTTTTAAAGAGTGTCTGTGCACATCAAAGTAACATAGCTGTTAAATGTATTTTCACGTTATACTCACTGTCTTCACACTGAAACATTACAACTTCTAGTTGGGAGATGACAGATTAACTCTAGTATATGCAGTTGTTTGCAGATTGATGGGGGACGGTTTAGCCCCTGACTTAACTGGGCCAGTACTGTAGCTCTCTGCACGGTGTCTCATCGGCTAATGTGTCGTTCACCCATAGATCAATAACTGACGATATATACAAGCAATGCGCTATCACTTGATTAGGTGGGAAAACATCTCTAACACCTAATTAGCAATCCCTTTGTATGTTAGTGGACATTCTCCTCTCAATCACACGACCATCCAAATGCGTCCAACTTCAAAAATTCTCCCTGGACCCCTCAGATCTTGCACAATAGTATAATAATATCATTTAAATTTAGTTTACATGTGAGAATGTTACTTTAATATGTGGCTGCTTTGGAAATCACTTCTTATTCTAAGGGTTTCCTGAAAATACCTTAATCACAGAAATTGCCACCACTGTTGCCTACAGTTATCACTGTAATATGTGAGGAAACGGGCATCAAGTGTACAGTTTTCCCTGCAGCGCCACCCTAGGGTTAAAAAGCAATACACACTTCCCAATAAAGAGCATCTGTCAGACAATTTGTACCTATGAAACTGGCTGACCTGTTACATATCTGCACTTGGCAGCTGGAGGCATCTGTGTTGGTCCCATGTTCATATGTGCCAGCATTGCTGAGAAAAATGATGTTTTAATATATGCAAATGAGCCCCTAGGAGCAAAGGGGGAGTTGCCGTTACACCTAGAGGCTCTGCTCCCTCTGCAACTGTCATGTCTTCTGCGCTTTGATTGGCAGGACCAGACGTGATGACGTTTTTACTGCCTGGTTCTTTCAATTATTGTGCAGAGAGTGCGACAGTTGCAGAGAAAGCAGAGCCTCTAGATGTAATGAGAACGTCCCCGTTACTCCTAGAGGCTCAATTGCATATATTAATGCTTCATTTTTACCAGCAATGCAGCCACATATGAACATGGGACCAACACAGATGCCTTCAGCTGCCAAGTGCACCGCAAAAAAATAGAACATGTTTTATTTTTTTTGCGGTGCGGAGGCACGGACAGAAACACCATGGAAGCACTCCCTAGTGCTTCCGTGGGGATCTGTGCCTCCGTTCCATTCAAGTGAATGGGTCCGCATCCGTGATGCGGGGAACACACGGCTGATGCCCACATATTGCGCACCCGCTGTTTGCGGGCAATGGCCGTGTGCAAAAGGCCTTATAGAAAGTTCATTCTGGTCAACTTCTGGCTGGAGTGAAGGGGTTAGGTCAAGAATACGGCATGGAGGGGGCGTGCCATTTTAATTTTTGTCTCAGGCAGCCGAAGGCTATGTGCTTCCCGGACCCTGGCAAGGGAAGGGGGGCCCAAGCTGAATTCATGTACCAGAGCCCATGAGCCTTTAGCTACATCGCTGGTTGTGATCATGTTTAATTCACCTCCACTGTGTCTCCCTGTGGATTGCCTAATTTGGACTTGTCTTGCATCTTTGGACTTTTTTCTATGCATATTTTAGGCTTTTGTTGTTTGGAATACATAAAGAAGAAGTTAATAAAGAAGTGTAGCAATATTGCACTTTCTACAAATTATATGGAGATGAGTTTGGGAACCTCATAAACTATGATGCACATGGTATCCTTTGGCTGATGGTAGCTGAATTATCAGCAGTGTTCTAGCTGCAAAGAATGTGGATAACACACATGAAAAATCGGTTGTGAGGCCTTCGGTAGTAGAAAAAGCTAGTTATGCTGCCAATGCTTAAAACAAATAATTCAGCTATGTAATTCAGGGATACAATTGAAGTCACTGGAGAAGGAGAGCAATGTGCCGGATGGGTTGATATTCTATTTCATGTCATTTGGGCCTCAGAAGATTAGTTAAGAACTAGCAAACAGTTTGGAAATCAATAATTGGAAAATAAAACACTGTGGGGTTTGATGATAAGATGTGCCTGCAACAAAGCAGCATGATAAGGATTATAAGGATAAATTTGGTTCAAAAGCTACTTTTGGCTCTGTTTTGTGTCATAGGATCCAGATTTAAATGAACATCTATGGTCTCTAAATGTACATCTACTACATGGTCATGTAATGGTAAAGGATGGTAAATGTATAATGTTCACATTCGTATATAATGTTTTTTGCCATTAATATGCCCAGTATGTTATTTTTTGTTTGTTTTTTCATGAGGCCATGAAACTGCTTATATATTTTTGGTTTCCTTATGTGACATTGGTTATTTTCTATATGTTATTACCTTGAATATGTGGATATAATTGATCATTTCTCCCATTTTCAATGGTAAAAGTCCTATCAGACAGATATTTTTTCATTGATGAGCGGCGAGTGATGATTTTGCGATTCGTTTGCGAGTCAGCTACACAAAACAATAATCGCTAAAAAATTTTGCCATTTGCTCATTATTGCAATCGTTGCTTGTTCTCCCCTACAGCATTTACACTGCTAACGACTAGTATATTTCTGATTAGATGAGGAAAGTAATGGAGACTAACTATAATCTTTCAGTCCGACAGATTTGTCTGATCCACAGAAAATCAACAATTTATTGCTCATATTTGATCGCAGCATGCTTTTACACGCAGCGATGATTTCTCAAATTTGGACAATTACACAAAAATTAAAAAAACAGGTCCTCTTGGCGTCCTGCTGGGTTTGCACAAATAAGCTGTCAAGAGTTGCCCAAGATACGAAAAATATGGTTTCTTTTCTCACAAAAAGACCCTCCGTGTGCATACGCTTTGTCAGTATTTCTGCTGAGTCTCATTCATTGTAATGGGGTTAATCTGCAATACCACACACAGCCCATGAACAAGATGGCGCTGTTTCTGTACCCAAAAAAATATAACAACATCAAACCCCTTTTAATCTAAGCCACCCTAGATATGCCATTATTTTTCTTCTTCAATTTTAACCTTTAAATGCGGTGGACATCTTCGACATTAATAAATAATTTTTTCATACAGTATATTAGTGGTTACATTACATTAGTGGTTTCAGTCTGTAACAATCATTCCTTTAATCATTTTCACATCTCCTGTTATTCAGTTTGTGACCTTCTACCAGTTTCAGTTTCAGACTTTTCCCATGTGGACATTTCCCTCCAAGTAATACATGCTGGAACTGTGTCTAGAATACTGCACGTCCCAAACACACTATTAAATGAACACTTGTGGGGAAATTCTTTATAGCCAGAAGAAACTACAGTCAATTTGTGCATTAAGGGAAACAGACTCTATTAGGACACGACTTACAAATAGCGGGTGTCCCAAGTGGATGTTGGACAGAGGAGAGCATATAATACTGCTATATGTTATCTCGTCAGAGCATATTACAGGACAATAAGAATAAGTAAAGCAACTTTTACACGGCCCAATGATATGGCAGATTATCGGTAACAATTGACCTGTGTAACTGGTGTCGGTGTTCATCTAATGAAAGAGCCATTGGGTGATCGTGTAGTTCTGCCAGCACCAAAAATCATTGTTCCTATTCTTTAAAACGGCTGCCAAATAGTATATAGGAGACCTATGCTAGGCAGTATGTTTCTCCCCTCTGTGTTTTCAACTTGTAGGCCCAATACAACATGGTTACATATGAGCTTCTACCACCGTGGCTCATATATCCATGCAAAATGGGTAATTTTGTTACAGTAGGAAAGGACTTCAAGAACACACCAGGCCCACAGCCAGTTCGTCCTTCGTATTCTGGAGTTCACCCTGACTAGGAACGTATTCCTATCCAACAATAAGCTTTACCACCAGCTCAGGGGTACTGTGATGGGGAGCCCCTGTGCTCCATCGTACGCTAATTTGCTCATGGGCTGATAGGAAGCTACGTCAGTCTTTGTTGAAGAAGGACCTATGGACTTGATTGGGCTGTGGGCACAGTATATGGAATGAAACCAAACTGTCCTTCGAGACTTTTGTTAGGGGGCTTAATAACAATCGGATAGGTTTGCGGTTTACCTGTGAGTCAGATCTGGTGTCTATTGCCTTCCTTGATGTTTGCATATCTAAAAATCAGAAGGATGAATTAGACACCTTAGTATATAGGAAACCCAATTCGACCCTCTTCTGAGGTGGGAGAGTGGACATCCACTTCCACTCAGAAGGGGTATTCCTAAAGGGCAATACCTGCGCCTCAGAAGGAATTGTTCCACCTAAAAGGAATTTCTTTCTCAGGCTGCAGACCTGTGACAAAGAGGGGCTATCCTGACAAGGTCCTTAGAATGGCATTTAAATCAGCTTTACTTTCAGACAGAACAACTCTCCTTACACCGAAATCGAAGGGTGAACAGGCGAATAAAGTCATTCGCCTCATCACTACTTATGTTGAAGCTGCCAGGCCAATACGTGATATTGTGGAGAAATACTGGCAGATCCTTACTATGGATCCTGATTTGAAGGAAGTCATAGGAGATTACCCACATATCACGTATAGACGAGGCAGGAGCTTGCAGGATAGACTTGTGAAAAGCCATTTCACCCCACCGGTGTCTTCTGAGAGTGCATGGCTCCGCAGTAACATTTGGGGATGCTACAGATGTAGTGGGTGCATAGCCTGTAAATGCATCCAAACCAGCCAAACTTTTAGAAGCAATGTGACTGGGAAAGTATACACCATCTGCGATTACATCAATTGCAAAACTCACAGTGTTATATACCGACTTATGTGCGAATGTGGCAAAGACTACATTGGGAAGACGATTCGGGAATTTCGGAGGCGGGTGGGTGAGCACTTAAATGACATCAACAATAACAAGGACACACCGGTTGCCAAACATGTCCATAATGTACATAATGGTAGAGCTTGATTCACTTATATGGGCATTGATAGGATTAACCCACCATTGAGAGGAGGTGACTGGGACAGGAGCATTTTGCAGAGGGAAGTTCGCTGGATCTACTACCTAAAAACTGTGGCTATATTTGGACTCAATGAGCAGCTGAATTTCAGCTGCTATGTGTAGTCCATTTCCCTCTTGTCTTTTTACAGTTCTACCTCTGTTTTTTTCTGTCACCACTCTCTTCCTGTCCATATCCCCCGATTTACTCTTCCCTTTTGTAGCTGGCTACTGTGCTAGCACACCAGTCAGCCAACACCTATGCACCCTCTACGGACTAGAAAACTACGTTTCTGGGTTTCTTGAGGGATACCTGATCGTCCTCAACTGCAGTACTTCAAATTGGTAAGACTGTTACTTTTTTTTATTATGAATCTTGCCTGCATCTGTTATAGGACTTCAGGTGCCCTGCAGATCCAATTTTGGATTCTCATATTTTGTGTTTATGTGTTTAGTCTTTTTTGATAGCTGGTATTACTCAGATATTTTATGTTGCCCTTGCCCTTGTTTGGGCTTTTGATACATTAGTGGCTACCATAATTATAACAGAATAAATCATATATATAATAACTTGCATTGATTGCCAGTTGGCATACATCAGCTGTACATCCAGAAAACTTAAAGTTTGCATTCTTGAACATCTAAATAACATAGAAAATGCAAAAAACTGAATGTATCCAATGGAGTACAACATTTTATTTCTTTCCTTAATGGATCTATTAAATATTTCACTTATGGGAATTGGTGGTGGTGGTGGGTGGTGGGGTGTGGGGGATTAACTGTGCAATATTGTGAAGCTTTTCAGGATTTTCCATTTGGACTCTCAAGAGGCAAATTATGTTATATTATTCATGTAGTGATACATGCATTTTTTTCTACAGTTTTTGAAATGTTTTAAAATCATATAAGATTAGTTATAATCTTATATATAAGTATATAGTTATATATGTTATATATACCTATTCCTAGAAACAATAACTTTATACATTTATATGTTTTGCTATTTTTTTAAATTTATATTATTTAGTCCACTGACCCAGTTCACATTATATGCTTTTCCTGGTGTGTTTTTTTTCTTCTCATCATATCATATACCAGACTTTGGGTAAGGTCCCTTATATTCATATATGTCCATTTATATGACCCTTAATAAATCTCCTGAGTGCTGGATTATATGAGAACTTGCTACTGCCCTCCTTGGAGGCTTTCCCCTCTCTCCACTGTGTACACCGTCTTGCTGCTATATCTAACATTGAGAGAAGGGAGGGGGAGAGCAGAGAGAGCCATCACAAACAATTGTATTGTTCTAACTGATTTATATCAGACTCAAAAGTGCCAGCAGCTAAGACACATTATGTGAGTGTAAGACTATTTAGAAAGTTGCTTGATTTTGCGTTTAGGAAACAAATGAACAATAATAAATTCAGTATAAATTTGACCATAGCATATAAGAATATGTACAAAGTTAATAGAATTGCAGATAAATTCCAATTTATGTGTAGGGAAAATGTACATATTACTGGCTAATGTGTCAACATAGTAAATACTGCCCTGTATCTTGCTCTATAATGTTAACTTTCTATATAATATATATACTAATAAAAGCCCACAATGCTGTATAATACAAAAAAGTTCAATATAAAGCGATTGATCAGTGGTTTACCAGCAGGAGTCTTAGTCGGTCATAACTAGAATTGCAATATTAGAATTAATGCTGATATTGCTCTGAGTTTTCTTGCCTATTTTTAGCAGCTTTGTGATGCTGAGCAAGTAGGAATGCTGCAATAAAAAATCTATTCATATAATAAGTTTCCTGCAGACTTTAAGATGAACCAGGAGCACTACTGTGCAAGGAAAATCTTTGAAGGCTACGAAACCAATGCTGTGGCCCCTCGATTCTTAGGATCAGTGGGGGTCTTGACAGTCAGACCTAGATATTCTAGATATGCCATCACTTTACGAGATATGAAAACCCCTTTAATCTGCCTATGGATCTTTAACAGCAGGATCCACTTATTCCAATAAAGCACAGTCCTCACTGAATTTACCAGCGTATACAATTGTTAGATTTTTTTTTAGTAGCCCATATAAATTCTTACCTCATTTAATATATATGATAGATGAATCTATTTACACACAGTAAAAAGACTCATCATATGAATAGTACTCGCTACCACCAAAATGATTGTGTTACCTTGAGATTGCATATTTTACACTCATTCAGTAAAGGGAGCCTTCTACATCTTCAGTGGTAGTAGTTTGGATGCCCTTGTTTTTATAATGTGGCAGTAACTGCAATGTACCTTCCCGATGTACAGGGATGAAGGACATTGTGTGACCCCTCACACACATGTGAACCAGTGCAGCACCCTCTTAGGATGCAGAAGCTGTACAGACCAAACCTTCTAGCAGGCAGGCAGTACAATAGCTTAGATAGCCCTCATGCTTTGCAGTGCTGGGGTCCTAGAATCAAATTTAACCAAGTAGAACATCTGCACGAGGTTTGTAGTATGTTCTCCTCGTGTTTGTGGCAGACAAGATGGTATGTATCTATTAATTGCTGGAGTTTTTGTTTTAGAACATACTTTTAACTCAAGACAAGAAATATAATAATGATCCTACCATATTTCTACACATAATCAATGTTAATATTATACTATGCTCATTGGTGTCTAAAATCCAATCACAAAACAAAAGAAAGCAATTTCTTTTATATAAATGCACCTTTAACCACCTCAGCCCCCCTAGCTTAAACACCCTTAATGACCAGGCCACTTTTTACAATTCTGCACTACACTACTTTCACCGTTTATTGCTCCGTCAAACAACTTACCACCCAAATGAATTTTACCTCCTTTTCTTCTCACTAATAGAGCTTTCATTTGGTGGTATTTCATTGCTGCTGACATTTTTACTTTTTTTGCTATTAATCAAAAATGACCGAAATTTTTGCAAACAAATGACATTTTTCACTTTCTGTTGTAAATTGTTTTTTAAAAAAACTACATTTCTATATAAATTTTTCGCAAAATTTATTGTTCTACATGTCTTTGATAAAAAAAAATCCAATAAGTGTATATTTATTGGTTTGGGTAAAAGTTATAGCGTTTACAAACTATGGTGCAAAAAAGTGAATTTCGGCATTTTGAAGCAGCTCTGACTTTCTGAGCACCTGTCATGTTTCTTCAGGTGCTAGAATGTCAGGATAGTATAAATACCCCCCAAATCACACCATTTTAGAAAGAAGACACCCCAAAGTATTCGCAGAGGAGCATGGTGAGTTCATGTATCATTTCATTTTTTTTCACAAGTTAGCGGAAAATGACACTTTCTGAGGAAAAAAATAAAATTAATATAGTTTCCATTTCTGCTAACTTCTGGCAAAAAAATATAAAATCTCCCACGGACTCACTATGCCCCTCAGTGAATACCTCGGGGTGTCTACTTTCCGAAATGGGGTCATTTGTGGGGTGTGTTTACTGTTCTAGCATTTTGGGCGGGGCTAAATTGTGAGCAGCCATGTAAAAGCTAAAGGTACTCGTTGGAATTTGGGCCCCTTTACGCCCCCAGGCTGCAAAAAAGTGTCACTCATGTGGTATCGCCGAACTCAGGAGAAGTAGGGCAATGTGTTTTGGGGTGTATTTTTACATATACCCATGTTGGGTGAGAGAAATATCTCTGTAAACTGACAACTTTGTATAAAAAAATTTAAAAGTTGTCGTCTACAGAGATATTTCTCACACCCAGCATAGTTATATGTAAAAATACACCCCAAAACTCATTGCCCTACTTCTCCTGAGTACGGCGATACCACATGAGTGGCACTTTTTTGCAGCCAAGATGCGCAAAGGGGCCCAAATTCCAATGAGTACCTTTAGGATTTCACAGGGCATTTTTACACATTTGGATTCCAGACTTCTTCTCACGCTTTAGGGGCCCCTAAAATGCCAGGGCAGTATAAATACCCCACAAGTGACCCCATTTTAGAAAGAAGACACCCCAAGGTATACTGTGAGGGGTATGGTGAGTTCATGTAAAATTTTATTTTTTGTCACAAGTTAGTGAAATATGAGACTTTGTAAAAAAACAAAAAAAATATCAATTTCTGCTAACTTGTGCCAAAAAAAAAAAAATTCTGTGAACTCGCCATGCCCCTCACGGAATACCTTGGGGTGTCTTCTTTCCATAATGGGGTCACATGTGGGGTATTTATACTGCCCTGGCATTTTAGGGGCCCTAAAACGTGAGAATCCAAAATGCGTAAAAATGTCCTGTGAAATACTAAAGGTACTCATTGGTTTTAGGGTCCCTTTGCGCATCTTGGCTGCAAAAAAGTGTCACTCATGTGGTATCGCCGTACTCAGGAGAAGGAGGGCAATGTGTTTTGGGGTGTATTTTTACATATACCCATGCTGGGTGTGAGAAATATCTCTGTAAATGACAACTTTAAAAAAAAATTTATACAAAGTTGTCAATTTACAGAGATATTTCTCTCACCCAGCATGGGTATATGTAAATTGCGGACAAGAAAGGGCATTTTCTATATAGTTCTGGCAATGTGCGGATCCGCAAAATGCGAAAAGCACATTGCCGGTGTCCGTGTTTTGCGGATCCATGGATCCGCAAAACACATACGGACATCTGAATGAGCCTTACAGGGGGGTGATTAGTGACAGGGGGGTGACAGGGGGTGACATGGGGTGATCAGGGGTTAATCAGGGGTTAATCAGTGACGGGGGGGGGGTGGATGGGGGGGTCTGTGTGGTGATTGGTGCACTTACATAAGTTTCCTTTGGTGGTCCCAAGCAAAAGGGACCACCAAAGGAACGAACAGCAAGCATATCAGACGCTGTTAACAAAACAGCGTCTGATATGCGATTTTTTTTTTAACTTCTACAGCCTGCCAGCGCATGATCAGCGCTGGCAGGCTGTAGTTAAAGTTATCCCCGACGCGATCCTGTGAACGCGCATGCGAGATGACGCGCCCGCGCTTGCGAGAAGACGCGCCCGCGCGTCAAGGAGGAACAAACCGACCGCCTCCAGGACGCAATCCTGCGTTCGGCGGTCGGGAAGCGGTTAAGGCTATGAACGCCTTTTGACCTTTTTTATTGTTGATTTGGATGCACAACTGCATTTTGAAGCTGCTATGGACTGTGATACATAGAAGCTGCAGATAAAACCATCAATAATAAAAGCCACACATATATATATTGAGGGACAAACATAATCCATGCAAAAAACTGTGTTACAACATATATTAATAGTACTCTTTCAAAATATTAGACAATAGTGAAGACTACATACAGACCATTGAGTTGAGGACACTTGGAGGTAGAGATGTACAGTGGGTTAGCTGGTGCCACCACATTTGGTCTGTATATTATACTAGTTACTAATTGGAAATTTGCTATGATTGAAGTTTTTAATATCCCTTATAGGTGTCACTTGATTGGGACCCCATGAGTGTTATTTTTATGCAGTCCATATTATTGTCTAATATTGGGTACTATTAATACATGTGGTAGCATTGTTTTTGTATGGTTTATATCTGTCCCTCAATATTTTAAAAAAATCTATATTATATGAATTTTATATGTACTTTGCATGACTTACTAATAAACATGAATGGATATTATTATATCTTGTGGGCTTTATTATTGGCGGTTTTTGTTTGAGATCAAGATTTGCCGTCCATTTTGAGTGTTACAAGCCCATCTGTTGTCAGTTGAAGATACAGATATAAGTCCCCATCAGTCAGAAAGCATGGGGGCCAGGAAAGGAGTGAGAAAATGAGTGCTTGCTCATCTAATCTCCCCTCTGTGCATGACCACCATTTATTGATGCAATGAACTAGACATTTACCAGTGTCTGGATCACAGCATCAAACTTTACATTTTACACTGTCCTTATCCTGTTCATACTCGATCTTTAGCATAAAATACATTGACTGCTTCTCTCGTGATCTACTTTAGACATTACAGCAATAGCAATTACAAATATCACTACAAAGAAATATTTTATATATTTCTTTATTTTATACATCTATGAAAACGATTTTCATTGGTCAAAAAAGACATTTTTACTCACTGACTGTCACCAAGAAGCAATCATTTTCAATTAATTTTACAAACCAAATAGTATGGTTTTTCAGTTTCAGTTTTTCAGACAGGTGTAATACCGGGGCTTTTTTATGCCCATAATATGGATGCACCACTCAGACGTCCCTCTGTTCATCACAACCAGACTTATGGCCCACTAACTCATTTTCTGAGGAACCACAGGAGGTTCAGGTGTTCAGTTCATAATGCAATAAAGCATCTGTATTATGTCCATCTGAAAGTCACCTTAGTTACATAGTTACACAGTTAATACGGTTGCAAAAAACCACAGGTCCATCAAGTTCAACCAAGGGATAGGTGGGAACGTGATTCTCAGAAGGAAGTGAGACTCAGATTTCTACACGTTATCATAAGCATTAATGTAATTTACTTTTAATAATTCATCTAAACCCTTTTTAAAACTGTCCACTGTTCCTGCTGTGACCACGTTCTGAGGAAGTCTATTCCACAGATTCACAAGTCTTACAGTTAAGAAGCTTTGATGCTTCTGGAGACTGAACTTTTCTTCTCCAGTCAGAGGCAGTGCCCCCTTGTCTTTTGGGGGCATTTTATATGGAACAGTTTTTCACTATATTTTTTGTATGGCCCATTTATACATTTGTATAGGTCAGTGATGGTGAACCTTTTAGAGACCGAGTGCCCAAACTGTAACCCAAAATCCACATATTTATCGCAAAGTGCCAACACAGAAATTTAGGCTACATTCACACGACCGTATGTGGTTTGCAGTCCGCAAATTGCAGATCTGCAAAAAAATATGGATGATGTCCACGTTGCATGCGTTTTTTTTGTGGATCCATTGTAACAATGCCTATGCTTGTCCGAAAAATAGACAAGAATAGGATACGTTCTATCATTTTTGTGGGGCTAGGGAACGGCATATTGATGCGGACAGCACACCATGTGCTGTCCGCATTTCTTGCGGACCCATTCATTGAAACAGAACGGACACGGAAACAATATACGTTCGTGTGCATGAGGCCTAAGGCCTCTTGCACACGACCATTTTTTTCTGTTTACGTTCCGTTTTTTGCGTTCCGTATATGGTCTTTATACGGAACTATTCATTTCAATTGATCCGCAAAAAAAAAAAAGTACTCCGTATGCCTTCCGTTTTCCGTATTTCCATTTTTCCGTTCCGTTAAAAGATAAAACATGTCATATTATTGTCTGCATAACGGACAAGGATAGTACTGTTCTATTAGGGGCCAGCTGTTCCGTTCTGCAAAAAACGGAATGCACACAAACGTCATCCGTATTCTTTGCGGATCCGTTTTTTGCGGACAGCAAAATACTGAAAAAGCCATATGGTCGTGTGTAAGAGGCCTTACCCTGAATACAAATATAGTACGTCTTCCATTTACTTTATCACTTAGCTATGATAGCTGCCTACATTCAATGTGCTGCTTGTGCGGTTCCTAGTGCGCCCTGCGCTGATGAATGACAGTAAAAGTCTACGGCATATTGGTACATCATAGACTTTTTCCAGGTGCAGGTTCCCCGTGCCATAGGTTCACCACCACTGGTATAGGTTAATCATGTCACCCTTAGACGTCTCTCAAGACTAAATAAATGTAATTCTTTTAATTTTCTTCATAACTAAGTCCCTCCATGCCCCTTATCAGTGTAGTTGCTCTCCTTTGTACTTTTTCCAGTTCCAGAGCGTCCTTTCTATGGACTGGTGCCCACTACTGAACTGCATATTCCAGATGAGGTCGCACAAACGCTTTGTAAAGTGGTAATATCACATCCCTGCCCCATGAGTCCATGCCTCGTTTAATGCATGACAATATCCTGGTGGCCTTAGAAGCAGCTGATTGACATTGTATGCTGTTATTTAATCTACCATCTATAGAGACACCCAAAGCCTTCTCTATAAGCGATTCTCCCAGTGTTACATCCCCTAGCACAGATGAAGCTCGGAGATTATTACTACCAAAATGCATAATTTTACATTTAGTTGATGCCCAATCAGTTGATGTTCAAGTCAGCTTGTAGTTTATGGACATCTTCCATATACTGCACAGTACTACATAGTTTAGTGTAATCTGCAAAAATAGAAATGGTGCTATCAATCCCATCCTTGATATCATTAATAAATAAATTAAATAATTAAGAACCCAGCACTGAACCTTGGGGTACACCACTTATAACCCAGGACCATTCTGAATAGGAATCATTGACCACAACTCTCTGGACACGGTCCTTCAGCCAGTTTTCAATCCAATTACAAACTATACTTTCCAAGCCTATAGACCTTATTTTACCTATTAAACGTCTATGAGGGACAGTATCAAAAGCCTTTGCAAAATCCAACACTATATCCACAGCCGCCCCTCTGTCCAGGTTAGTTAATGCATTATATTAGGTTTAGGGATTTATAATTTTTAATTAAGATTAAAGTCTGCACAGGGGAATAGAAAATTATATTCCTATATAAGACCCCATAATTGCATGCATAAGTTGTTGGGCACATTCCTAGGGTTTTTACATTTCACTAATGCATGCAGCAGTGGATGTAAGACGTGTGTTATGTATGAATTTTTTTTTTTAATGCAGATTATAATTTACATAAGGCCTCTAGATTATTTATTTCAGCTGCAAATTGTAAATCTCAGCCATTTTTCTCTTATAATCACTGCTGCGATGTTGCACGAAGATGGTTGTGTGTATTAATAATTATTGTGTACTTTTATACACAGTACACTTTGTGCTCTTAGATAATGTAGATTTTGGTAATATGGCAGCTGTTTGCTGTGTACAGTATATATTTTTAAAACATTTGTGGATGAGGGCCAAATACTCCCTCTTTCAGTTCTTTTGAGAGCACTGCTCTTGTTGATGAATATGCTTGTGGTATATATGAGCTTTTCTCACCTTGATATATTATGTTTACATTGTTTTTATCCTTGGATGTGAGTTTTAGGTGCAATGTTTGTTTTGATGCATTTTTTTTTTTTGCATCCTGTCACAAAATTACATGAAGTTGGTTACGGTTTTCAACAGTCTTTCAAGACAACTGCAATCATGAGGTTGTCTGCTTTCAGGAAACATATAGGTTTTGGGGTGCACTTACTTTTCAAGGTCTACATTTATATCCCGTGTATTTTCTAGTTTGTTCTTAGAATTAAAACCAATTTAAACCAGATTATTGGTCTTCTTGGAGATTGGTGTGTACATTTAGGCTTATTTGGTACCGTATGTATAAACTTTATGCATGTAGAACTTTTACTTTTAGAAGGTGTGGTATGCACACCTTTCAGCTCAGATCACACACTTACCTGCTAATATCAACTTTCATGCAATTTATATGAAAAATTGCAAACTGAAGGTATCTTTATGTATAAGGCACTGAGTGGCATTTTAACAATTTGACAGGTGTATTCTTTCAGAATATGCACAGTCAAGATTATGTCACGCCCGTGTGTGAGAAGGAGACACCACACCGGACGAAGAAGGAGAGGGAACAAGGAACAAGCATGCAAGGCAAGGGAAGAAATAAGGACACATCCTAGTCAAATCCATAGTCACAGTCTTGACTGGCTATCAGTATGAACAGACCCCAAAGGTAGGTGAGTTCATACGCAGGAGTACCTAGAATCCTAACTCACCCTATAAGACCCAACATAAGCAACTATACATAAGTAAAGTTAAATGACCACAATAGCAACACCTGGAGGTTAGAGGTGTGGCCAGTATCAGAAACAACACAGACGTCTATTAATCCACAAGGAAACCTGTCAGATCAAAGCAAGAGTTGCCAGTCTCGCAGATCTTCTGTCACCCACTGTTGCGGGGACGTCCGTTTGTCTCGGTACGTCCGTGACAGTACCCCCCCCCCTTTTACGGGTGACCTCCAGGCACCCAGGACCGACCTTATCCGGGTGAGACATGTGAAAAGCTTTCACCAAACAACTGGCATTCACGTCAGATGCCGATACCCACATCCTTTCCTCTGGTCCATAACCATTCCAGTGAACAAGATACTGAAGAGATCTACGAAGGACTCGAGAATCAATAATCTTGGCAATCTGGAATTCCAAACTACTATCCACCATAGAATCACTGAAAATATATATATCTTGAGGGTAGTTGCTATGCAAAAAACACTATCACTGAGGGCAACCACCTAAAACTTAACTTTTAATCCAAAACTTTATAACAATAAGACAAGTCCCATACAGGACTAATAGAGACTTAGAAACAGGAGAGACTATAATAAGAGCAGTCAGCCGCTAGATAGGGAGACACACTTAGAACAACACGTCTATTTACCTATGTCTGTCCCTGTTTTGCCCTACAGATGTCTGGTCAGCCCAGAGATACACCTGAATGGTAGGGGTACTCTGTCCACATTCCTTGGCTGACCTGTCCTTAGAATAGCCCTAAATTAAATCTAATACAATATATAATTTGAAAATCCCATAAATTTAATACACAATACCTAGTTCAAGGCCCCAACGCATTTCCCCTTATAGTGCTTAAAGTTCATCAGGGGACAATTGGTATCAAACACTAATGACACAATATCAAATCAAATATACCAAAACAGCCAAAAATAAAAAAGTGAAGAAGAAAAGAAACTGGAGCGCCCAAAACCGGCACTGGTCTGTGAGGGAGTATAATACAATATGCAAAATGTATCAAAGATAGACATGTGGTCAGCTAACATGCTAGATATAAAACATATATGCTGTGCCAACAACTCTAAGCGGTCAATTATATGCAGACCATTAGTGCAATACTTATCTGATGAATTCAGTCGACATCGCTCCCACACAGACCTATAGTGCACAGTTGGAGGGGCTCCAGGGGGCAAAAAGATACAGCTCCTACATAACAGGAGCGGGTGGCAAGGAAGACGGCTCCAAGGGTTCCACATATCTCTTCAACAAAGATTTATAAAAACATTATGTATTTTCAGAGCCCGAGGAAGTTCTAAATGAAGAGCTACAGGATTAAAAATGGCACTGATCTTATATGGACCAATAAATCTTGGACCCAACTTCCAAGAAGGTACCTTCAGCTTAATATTTTTTGTGGACTGCCACACAAAATTACCCACTCTTAGGTCCGGACCATTCATACGTTTCCTGTCAGCCACACGTTTAAACTTGTTGCCCATATTCATCAAGTTATTTTGAAATCTCTGCCATATGGATGATAATGATGACGTAAAACGTTCTTCCTCAGGGATACCAGAAGTATCTGAACCAGAAAATGTGACAAACTGTGGGTGAAACCCATATGCCCCAAAAAACGGCGACTTCCCAGTGGACTCCTGTCTACGATTATTTATGGCAAACTCTGCCAGGGACAAAAACGAGGACCACTTCTCCTGAGAGACAAAACATTTAAAGTAAGTCTCCAGACAGTTGTACCCCCGGCCGAGTATAGAACACCTTCTAGAATGCCATGAAGTTTCACAATGTTGTGCAAGTGTTTAAGCATTGGGTATGCCAGGTAATGCAATAAAATGCACCACTTTACTAAAATGATCAACTACCACCAGAATAACTGTCTTTCCTGATGAATTAGGCAGATCTGTGATAAAATCCATAGATAAGTGGGTCCATCGTCAGGACGGGATGGGTAATGGAAGTAAAGATCTGGAAGGCTGAGTATGTGTCACCTTGCCGTGTGCACAGATACCACAGGCCGATACATAGTCCTCAACACACTTACGCAACTCCAGCCACCAGAATCTACAAGAGATGAGGTCGGCAGTGGATCTACTCCCAGGGTGTCCCATAAGAACCGTACAGTGAAGTTCCTCAAACATAGAGTCCTAACTCACCCTATAAGACCCTGGCAATAGTGACGGGACTGAGACTACCTGTTCCTCCAGAAGAGTCTATCTAGAGTCTATTGTGTCTTGATCATGCTCTTGTAACCAATATTGGACATTTCTAGCCTTGTGACATGTCGCATTGTCTTGCTGGAATATTCCATCCACCCCAGGGAAGACGATCAGCATGTATAGGAATACGTGATCTGCAAGGATGGATTCATACCCAAATCAGCTAAGAGTGCCTTCCATATGGATGATTGGTCCAGAGAAGGCCACGAAAACATTCCCCAGACAATAACGCTGCCACCACCATCTTATTCTTCCAGCAATGTCTGCAGGGTGTTTGTTTTCTGATGTTTCTTGCCCGACACAACAACGTCCATCCGTTCGATGTAGCAGAGAATGTAACTTAGCGGAGAAGGCAACTCTTTGGTCCTATTCCCATACTGCCGCGAATACTGAAGCCTTTCCTGCCGATGCAACTTCATTAGTAATTGTGCAGTGACTATCTGTCTGCTTCAGAGACCCATATGTACAGTAGTAGGGTTCACTGAACTGTTGTTTTAGACACACGTCTGCTAGGCCCCCGGTTCATTTTGGTAGTGAGCTGCTCCCCTGTAGCGTGACGGTCTGCCCTTGTACACCAGCCTATCACACACCACACACACATACCTACCAAGCCAGCTCATGACACGTGACTTCTGTCGCTGCCGACGTCAAAAGTAGGAAGTGGTCTTAATAATGTGACTTGACCGTGTATATGGGTGTGGGGGATTAGTATGATTTCTTTTTGTAACTTAGGTTTTGTTTGTTTTGTATATATAAAAAGTGTGAAAATTATCCTACCTACTAGAGGTTCAAAATGTCCTAACATTCATGGCAGCAAGAGGGTTAATACTGGCCTATCTGTTGCTTTCAAGAGATGTTATAAGTATGTCACAAAAAGAAATGCTTTGCATTATATTAACTTTATGCAGTTTATATCAAGTGAATGTAAGATATAAATTTGCAAACCAATCTCCCTAGGGTGATACAGTGAAGTAGATTTTTAATAGAAGCATCTATTTTGTAAAAGGTGCAATTTTATGCAGTAATTTTCACACAAACTTGCAAAACATTGCTGGAGACAGACATAATGTCAAGCAAATTATTCCGTAAAAATAAAACATACAATTATACAAAGCTCCTTGCTGCTGTGTTCACTGTGAAAAATTAGGTAATTGCTAAAATCAGCTCACAAAAAAGGATCGATAGGAGGGAAAAGGAAAGACTGTTTATGAAAAAACCCAGACTGTGCTTTGTGCAGACTTGAAAAGGCGATGTGCACCAGCTGTCATTGTGCGGCTGCAATAAGCAGTTTCTCTTCACTGTTCTCAATTTTAATGCCAAGAGATGGCAAACAAACAATTCAAACATATGGATGATAGGTAGTTAGATAGACATAGATAGATAGATAATAGATAGATGGATGATAGATAGATATGAGATAGATACAGTGCCTTGCAAAAGTATTCACCCCCCCCCCCTGACTTTTTTTATATTTTGTTACATTACAGCCTGAAATTCAATGTTTTGTTAATCTGAATTTTATGTGATGGATCACAACACAATACTCTAAGTTGGTGAAGTAAAATGAGAAAAATATATAAATAAAACTATTGTTTAGAAACAGAAAACAGAAAATTGGCATGTGCGTATGTATTCACCCCCTTTGTTAGGAAGCTCATAAAAAGCTCTTGTGCAGGAGGAAGGTGCTCTCGTCTGATGAGACTAAAATTTAACATTTCGGCCATCAAAGAAAACGCTATGTCTGGCGCAAACCCAACTCATCAAATCACCCAAAGAACACCATCCCCACAGTGAAACATGGTGGTGGCAGCATCATGCTGGGGGATGTTTTTCAGCAGCCGGCACTGGGAAACTGGTCAGAGTTGAGGGAAAGATGGATAATGCTAAATACAGGGATATTCTTGAGAAAAACCTGTACTACTCTGTGCGTGATTTGAGGCTAGGACGGAGGTTCACCTTCCAGCAGGACAATGACCCCAAACACACTGCTAACACACTGCTAAAGCAACACTTGAGTGGTTTATGGGAAAACATCTAAATGTGTTGGAATGGCCTAGTCAAAGACTAGATCTCAATCCAATAGAAAATCTGTGGTCAGACTTAAAGATTGCTGTTCACAAGCGCAAACCATCCAACTTGAAGGAGCTGGAGCAGTTTTGGAAGGAGGAATGGGCAAAAATCCCAGTGGTAAGATGTGGCAAGCTCATAGAGACTTATCCAAAGCAACTTGGAGCTGTGATTGCCGCAAAAGGTGGCTCTACAAAGTATTGACTTTAGGGGGGTGAATAGTTATGCACATTGACCTTTTCTGTTATTTTGTCCTATTTGTTGTTTGCTTCACAATAAATAAAAAAAACTAAATCTTCAAAGTTGTGGGCAGGTTCTGTAAATTAAATCATGCAAACCCTAAAACATTCCATGTTAATTCCAGGTTGAGAAGCACCAAAAAAAGTCAAGGGGGGGTGTGAATACTTTTAAAAGGCACTGTATATAGATAGACAGCTGACATATAGATAGAAAGAGATAGATAGATTATAGGTAGTTATATAGACAGAGATTGATAACGCACAGTATTTTTTGGACAATAAGACCCACCTAAAAGTGGAGGGAAAATGGCAGTGCGTCTTATAGTCTAAATGCTAATGATCGCTTCCATTATGGAAATGGTCACAACATGCAGGAGGCGAGGGGAGCGGTGAGTGAAGTGCCATGCTGGCTCTACTCACCCTTCCTGTCTTCTACCCGGCACCGTTGTTTATTGATCACGGATAGCTGCAACCAATCACTGGCCTCAACAGTCCTGTGTGCATGAATCGCATGTGACCCCAAGCCCCCGATTAGACACTTATCTCCTATCCTTTGGATAGGGTTATTTATTTTCCTATCCCGGAGTACCCCTTTAATATGCAGTGACATCACAGTAAAGGGTAATATGCACAGTGACAACACAGTACAGGGCTTATATTTACAGTGAATATTAACACTTTGCATTAACCCTGGCTATACTGAGATGTCACAGTGAAAATTAACACTGTACTGTGATGTCACATTGCATTAACCCTGGCTGTAGTGTATGTGACATCACTGTGCATATTAACCCTGTACTGTGACTAACAGTACAGGGTTAACATGCTCAGTGAATGACATCACAGTACAGGGTATACACAGTGATGTCACAGTCAGGGTTAAGCAGCTGCATGCTTAGAGCACATAGTACAGGGTGATCTTGTACTTAGGCTTATATTCACTGGTCGGGCACCACTGTCTGTCTGTGGGAGACAGCCAGACACGGACTGAGGTGAGGGCACTGGCTCCTTCTTCTCCACTGCGTGGTTGCGCAGCGCTCTGGGTGTGCAGCTGGCAAGTGGCAACGTTCAGAAGCCCTGGCTGCTACTGCTCTCTAAAAGAGGCAGAGACGGACAGGGGCTCAGAGCAGCCGCGGGCCCCGCTGCGGCTCATCTGTTCCATTAGTCCACTTAGGCCACCCACCGGCCGCGGAAGCGAATAATTGTACTTGCGGCCAGGGGCGGACTGAGAACCCTCAGGGACCCCGGGCAAAATATCATTATGCCCCTGATCCTATGACTACAGAAATACAGCGCCCCATAGCTCTTACATCCAGTGGCGTCTCCTTTGATGTAGATGTTCTCTGTCTTCGTCTTTTCCTTTCAGACCTTCAGACCAGACCACCATTTTGTCGCCATTTTCTGTCTCTGCAGTTTGACAACAAAACATGTTTTTCGTTTATTACTTTTCCATCATCCTCCCATCTTCTGGACAAATTATCCTACTACCCCCAATACTGTGCCGCTGTGCTCCCCAATACTATACTGCAGAAACAGATAATACCCCTGATAATACTAGTACCACACAGAGCCCCCAATCTAAAATACCCTTTCTTTGTGGCCTCAGTAGAAGCCCCCATAGTGCTCCATAATAATGTGCCAGTAACAAGAACCCCCCATAGATGCGCCCAATCATGTGCCAGTAACAGGTGCCTCTCCATGCCCCCCCATGTGCCAGTAACAAGTGCCTCTCTCCCCCCCCCCCATGTGCCAGTAACAAGTGCCTCTCCCGTCCCATGTGGCAGTAACAAGTGCCTCTCCATGCCCCCATGTGCCAGTAACAAGTGCCTCTCTTCCCCCCCATGTGCCAGTAACAAGTGTCTCTCTTCCCCCCCCATGTGCCAGTAACAAGTGCCTCTCCCCCCTATATGCCAGTAACAAGTGCTTCTCTTCCCCCTATGTGCCATTGACAAGTGCCTCTCCATTCCCCCTCATGTGCCAGTAACAAGTGCCTCTCTTCCCCCCATGTGCCAGTAACAAGTGCCTGTCCCCCCCTATATGCCAGTAACAAGTGCCTCTCTTCCCCCCCATGGGCCAGTAACAAGTGCCTTTCTCCCCCCCCCCATTTGCGAGTAACAAGTGACTCTCCCCCCCCCCCCCATGTGCCAGTAACAAGTGCCTCTCCCCCCCATGTGCCAGTAACAGACTGGTATAAAAAAAAAAAAAACTATTACTTACCTCCATGGCAGCGGTGCGATGCAGGCCTCTTCCGGCCTGTGTCCAACTCTGTACGGCTCAGGCGGCGTGATGGCCTCTGATAGGCTGCTGGCACAAGGCCTTGTGCCAGCATGCCTATCAGAGGAACAGGGAAGGGAGACGCCTCTCCCTCCCTTGCCCCACAGCACGGCCATCTGTATCACTGTCCTGAGGATGGCGATACAGATGACTATGGAGATGAATGCTTCCACAATGGAAGCGTTCATCTCCCTGTGACCTGCCGCCACGGGCCCCCGTCCCAGCCTGGCCCTTGGACCACATTCGAAGTGCCCGACCGCTCAGTCCTCTCCTGCTTGAGGCGGTGTCGGGTGGAAGCCAGAGCGAGGTCCCCACCAGCGCAAGGCCTTAGGCCTTAGCCTAAGTGACCTAATAGAAGAGCCGCCTCTAATGCTGTTATTTAGTCTATGATCTACTAATTAACCCAGATCCTTCTCAACAGCGACTCTCCCAGTTTTACTCCCTCTAGGACATATGCTGCATGCAGAATATTAGCCCCTAGGTGCAGAACTTTACATTTATCTATATTGAACCATTTGCCAAGTGGAGGCCCAAACAGTAAGTTTGTGCAAGTCAGCTTGTAACTTATTAACATCTCCCATAGACTGTACCATATTACAAAGTTTGGTGTCATCTGCAAAAATAGAAACAGCACTATAAATCCCATCCTCTGTCATTAATGAATAAGTTAAGTAATAGCGGACCTAGCAGTAAACCTTGGGGGACACCGCTTATAACCCGGGACCATTAAGAGTAAAAATCATTGACCACAACTCTTTGCATACGATTATGAAGACGATTTTCAATCCAATTACAAATTATATTTTCTAAACCAATAGACCTCAATTTACCTATTAGTATACTGTGCGGGACAGTATCGAACACCTTTGCAAAGTCCGAAAACACAATTTCTTTGTTTGCTCCTGTTAAACCCAACATTTTACAACGGCATGTACATTCTATCCACATTCATGGCTCTCTATTAAATTCTTAAATTTATAATACAGCGCAGGAAGAATTTTCATTGAAACTAAGGGGGGGAGGGGGGGGTTATATCTTACTGACCTTGGGTAAGTCACTGTGCATAACAATTAATAGTAATAGACCTAGTACTGCATACAGAAATGGATTTAGGAAATCTTGTGGTTGCTTGGAAACACCTTCCCCCTGAGCATTCAGAAACAGCAATACTAACATTCATAGCATAAAATGAGAGCTTGTTCTGGGAAGTAGATGGCAACAGAGAAAACAAACATCTTCAGACATACACGGCATCATGTATAACCATGTATGAACGTGATAAATGCTACATGTTAAGATTATACAAGCATGTTGCTTTAAAGGGGTATTCCTATCCTAGACAGTGATGGCATATCACTAGGATATGCCATCCATGTCAGAAAGGTGCGAGTCCCACCTCTGGGACCCGCTCCTATCTCCAGAATGGGGCCACCAAAGTGAAGGAGCACACACCTCGCATGCATGGCATGCTCTGCATTCACTGCTGTAGGAGTACCAAAAAAATAGCTGAGCGAGCGCACTCGGCTATTTTTGGAAGTCTCATAGTGGTGAATAGAGGGTGTTGGGGAGAGGAATTTGGAAATAGCTGTGGGTCCCAGAGGTAAGATCCACATCTATCTGAAACTGATGGCATCCCCCCAATATGCCAATGTTTGAGATGGGAACACCCCTTTAAGCATTGAAAGTATGTGCTTCACCTCAATTCTAGGAATATAATGAAGGAGTAAAAGAATAAAAACAACTACTATGCTGGAAGGACACTTTCAGAACCCTATACCTATAGAAATTGCTTAATTACATACCACACACTCATACTGTGTTAAACATGGACTAGATAAATGGGATCTGTCATTAAAACTCACTTAAATAGTGCTGCCTCCATGACTGAGCATAGAGTTAATGATTGCCTTCCTGTGGCAGTGGCCCTTTAAATCACTATTTGAGTTCTTAACACAAAGAGCCTCATGTACCAAGTGTGCCCATAGCACCGAGTCAAAGTCAGTTGTTCAGTTTAGTTTCCCATTCAAGTTCAGAAAATAATAGTTGAAGCTTTTACATTTATATATTATCTGTATGGAAACAATGCCACTATTCTTAAAGGAAAAGTGTCATCAGAAAATGGCCTATTGTTTAAAATAAAATTTTTATTAAAACATAAAAATAATTTTAAGAATGCTTTCTGGTGTTTTCCTTTTTTTCTATATACCTATATTAACAAAGAATTTTGAAATCACTGACTATTGAACCTAATAACAGACTGAAATGTCCTGTTTTGTAGACATCATTTTTAGCAGTCAACTCATTATCATCACAGACAGGATTATAATGAAAGGTAACACCTCTATATAGATAACTCAGGATTTACCATTCTCTGCCTGCTCACTGACCTCTACACAGGTCATGGAGCATGCCTAGAATACTCAGGTAGAATCAATGAGTCATCTCCTGACTAGAGATGAGCAAACTTCAAAAATTAGTTCGGCGTTCGGGTTGGGTTAATCGCCGCATCCCGTTATGGATTCCACTACCGCGGACTATCCCGGCATATGGAATCCATAAGGGGCGGCTTCCACGAACCCGAACTTTGGAAAAGCCGAAGGACCTGGGGTGACGTCAAATCCAGTGCTGAGCCACGCCCCCTGCACTGATCACATGACGGTGACGTCACCCCAGGTCCTTCGGCATTTCCAAAGTTCGGGTTCGTGGAAGCCACCCCTTATGGATTCCATATGCCGGGATAGTCCGCGGTAGTGGAATCCATAACGGGATGCGGCGATTACCCCAACCCGAACGCCGAACTAATTTTTGAAGTTCGCTCATCTCTACTCCTGACTACAGGGTACCATTGTCCATGTGGCTGCTGTAAAGCATATCTCTAAATGCTCTTAACATCAAATTAGGCAAGATAATTGCCCCCATGATAACGAATACAAATTAGCATTAATAAACTGTACAATAAGAAAATAGAAAATAAATTAGAAATAAAATATGTATCAGTATTTGCTTTTCATTAGTAAAAAAAATGACAAGTTCCCATTAACCCCTTCCCAACACTTGGCGTATATGTATGCTGGATGTTGCGACTTTAAAGTTGGCACCCACTTAGTAGCTGAGAGGGCACCATAGCCTCTGAGCGCCTACTATTTGACACAGCAGACACCTGATGGCAGAGTCCATGATTGGTGAAAATGCTGATCGTGGATTTTTAATCCCTGAGATGCTGTGGTCACAATTGAGTGGTCAACTACTGGAAGCATTGTGTTCCTGGAGTCCAAACAGCTCCCCCGCAGCATTACTGCAGGAGCTGTTCAGTTGCTATAGCAGGCATCCTCAAACTGCGGCCCTCCAGATGTTGTAAAACTACAACTCCCAGAATGCCCTGCTGTAGGCTCATACCTGTAGGCTGTTCGGGCATGCTGGGAGTTGTAGTTTTGCAACAGCTGGAGGGCCGCAGTTTGAGGATGCCTGTGCTATAGCATTCTTAGCCTTCTGAAGGCTCCATAGCCTGCCATAGTAAAGTTCATATCAAGCTCTGCTACAAGAAGGAATGCATTCATTCCCATATAGACTGCAAAGATAAGCCATTACAATCTTTGGTAGAATCGATCAGACAAACACATGTTAAAGTCTCTTAAAGGGTGGCCTTCTGAAGGCTCCAAGGCCTGCCATAGTAAAGTTCATATCAAGCTCTGCTACAAGAAGGAATGCATTCATTCTCATATAGATTGCAAAGATAAGCCATTACAATCTATAGTAGAATCGATCAGACAAACTCATTTTAAAGTCTCTTAAAGGCTAAAAAAAATGTGAAAAAGTAAAGGTTTTTAAATATAGAAAAAATAAAAATATATAAAAATTATAAAGTGATCAAAATAATCATACACAGCCCAAAATAATATTAATGAAAAATAAAAATTACCTTGCAAAATATCAGCCTTCAGACAGCTAATATAAAAAAGTTATGGGGTCAAAATATGATGATATTTTTAAAAAGCATTAAAAAACAAGAAAAACTATAAAAATGTGGTCACCGCATCATTTTTGCCACATGGGAAAGCCGTAGAAATGAAACCCATAAAACAATAGCAGAATTGTACAATCCCCCCCCCCCACCAATTTTACCACATTTCGAATTTTTTCCAGCTTACCATTAAATTGTATGCAATAGTATATAGCGCCATTATAAAGTACAAGTCCTGCAAAAATCAAGCTTCCATATGCTATGTGAACATAAAAATATGGGAGGGCAGGCAGTATAAAATAAAAATGAAATAACAGAAAATCGCTGCATCAGGAAAGGGTTAAAGAAAACATGTCATCACAAAATGTAATGCAATGTATGTGGGTGGGTCTAAAATCAATTATTCCATTGCTTAAAAAGGACTTGTCACTACAAAATGCAATGCAATCTGAAAACACCATTTTGTAGAGCTGGAAAAGCTGGGCTGATTTATATATATTTTTGTGAGAAAAGATTCAGTAAAACCTGTAATTTATACATTTATATCTCAGCTTTTTTCTACCTCCTGTAAACAGCTATCGGTACAAGAGGGAGGGGTTATCAGTGACTAATAATATTGTGTGTATAAGGCCTCATGCACACGACCGTAAATGGATGACGTCATCCATATTTTTTTTTTTTTGCAGATCTGTTATTTTTGCGGATCCATTGTAATAATGCCTCTCCTTGTCTGCAAACTAGAAAAAAATAGGACATTTTTTTTGTGCAGTTATATATTCTAAAGCCTTTTGTGGATCCCAGTGTCAGCTAGTAGTCGTGTCGTGACCAGCAACCCAGCGTTTCTTGAATGGTTGACTCGATCTTCGACTTCGTCACAAGTGACATCAGACACCCCCAGCCAAGAGCCAGTGGGTTTCGTCAGACACAACCTTTAGTTGGCATGGCCCGGGAACAGGCCCTGTGCCCTCACCTGTCCTCAACTTGTCCTTTTCTGTTCCCTCAGACAGAGAAGTATTGTATGCTGTGGGCTCAGCTCCATTATACAGTGAGAACGAGCTACTAGAAGACAGTCAGCAGCTACTGGCAAGTCAAGATGTTGAGGAGACATCCGCCGCTTCCTCCACTAGGCGAGCAAGTAGTGATGAGGAGAGTGGCATGGGAGCTGGTGTTGCGAGAGGTGAGGCTCCTGACCCAGAGACGGTTGAGGAGGACATCAGTAACATGCAGACAGTACTCGATGATGATAATGATGTAGCTGATCGCACTTGGGAGGCGGGTGACGAAGGGGCTTCATCATCGTCAGGAGAAGAGGATGGCAGCTTGCCCATGAGACAGCGGCAGAGCCAGCAAGTCGCTAGTGTGGCCGGGAGTCAGCAGTGTGTCAGCAGTGGAAAGTCGGGAGCCAAACGGCCACGGGGTAGACCAGCCGCTTCACAGGAGCCTACCTACCCGGGAAGTAGCGGTGCACGGGTTCACGGAGGCAGCGGCGGTAGCAGTCAGTCAGTGCGTAGTGTTGGGGGTTAAATCACCTACTCGGCGGTATGGCAGTTTTTTGTTAAGCCGCCGGAGGTGAATATGACCATATGTAGAATCTGTGGGCAAATGGTGAACCCTGGCCAGAGTGCCAATGTTGGTACCACGGCCCTGCGTCAACATATGCAGCGTCACCATAAAGTGGCCTGGGAGAACCATAGCTCTGATGTGGTGGTCCAGCCTGCTGCAGCAACCGCTGTATTACCCAGTGGCACAAACTCGGTTTCAGGCAGTCAAGGCTCCACCACCTCAGCCGAAGGGAGCTGTCTGTCCTTCCCATCATCTGCGGGTCCTGATGCTCCTGCTCCTTGTCAGTTATTCCATCAGCAATCGATCACTGAAGCGTCCCACGTGTCTTGGCCTACGGCTCGAGGTAAGCGCGGCCAAGACACGTGGGACACCAATAGCAGGACCGGAACACCTTACCACGGAGCCAGCGGGATTATCGTACAGGTACCGCCGTCTCTAGTACGCTAAGGAACTGCTAAGGAATTGATAAATTACTATGTGTTTACCTTCCTTACTGATACTCCTCCACGCAATTAGGACTTAACCCAAAATCCTGGAGTTACATACAACACATATATTGCTATAGCTGGGACCACCTATCTAGTGTTCAGCATACCTAGCTCATTTCAACAGATGAATGAACATTGTTTTTTCCCTCTCTAAAGGACTATGTGGATCTGAGCTACTCACTTCAGACTTTTGTTTCTTTTACCTATTGATACAGAGATATAACCGCCGTCTATTTATATCAGTTAAATATTGTTATTAATTGATACAATAAATATTTATTTTAGCTTTACCTTCCTACGTGTGGCTCCAAATTAGAGTGCCGATCAATACTATTGTTATTTAATACTCTACTACTACTGTGCTTTGAGGTGTAGCACTATTTGATCAGAGCACCTTGCCCATCGGATATCTAGTGACGCCACCCCTTTTCCTTTGCCTCTAGGTACTGTTTTTGACACCCACCTCCCCAGTCTGTCACCGGGTCACTCTGTGGTCTCCTGATGCTGCTGCCACCTCACTACTATGTCACCTTGCCACACTGTGGCCTCCTGATGCTGCTGCCACCTCCACACTATGTCACCTTGCCACTCTGTGGCCTCCTGATGCTGCCGTCACCTCCAGACTATGTCACATTGCCACTCTGTGGTCTCCTGATTCTGCTGTCACCTCCACACTATGTCACCTTACCACTCTGTGGTCTCCTGATGCTGCTGCCACCTCCACACTATGTCACCTTGCTACTCTGTGGTCTCCTGATGCTGCTGCCACCTCTACACTATGTTACCTTGCTACTCTGTGGCCTCCTGATGCTGCTGCCACCTCCACACTGTCATTGTGCCACTCTATGGCCTCCTCCTGATGCTCCTGCTGCCGCCACCTGCAGACTCTGTCATTGTGCCCCTCTGTGGCCTCCCCATGCTGCTTCCACTTCACCATTATGTCATAGGGCCACTCTGTGGACTTCTCATGCTGTTCCCACCTTCCCCCCTTCATGACTTCGGCCTAGCTGACATAATCATTTATTTGACCCTTCTACTGCTCTTGGTAGAAAAATACCGGCACTCACTGATTCTTTTGAAATTTCGATGCTTTTATTGGTCACATCGATACAGAACTTTATGACGCGTTTCGGCTCACAATCCGAGCCTTTCTCAAACAGATACTGAACAAACAGTAACATAAGAAGATCTGCATGCACCATCTTGTCTTTGGGTACTATTGAAATCTTCGACACGCATATCAGCATACAACAATTAAGTAGCTGACTTCTGAAATTTTCAAATAGCCTGCTCCTGTGGAACCAATAGCGGTTTACTTCCGGCATGATGTGGGACGCCACGTAAGATGCCAGAAACACGTGGGACCCCACGTGGGACAAACGAACTTCGCAGCGAGCTATCAAGCATAAGGGACGGGCTACAGGAGTGGTAAAGTACCCAATAATCTGAGTTGAGATATGATGAAACATATGGTACATTGGTACAAAAGCTAATCTTTGCGAAACTAGCTGCAGACTACCATTGCCTCTTCTTTATATTTTTTTCAATCGAATATAATTGCTCTTTGATTGCTCTCATACTATACTGTATGGTGGACTTTACATTAGCCGTTTCTTCATCAAATGACTACCAACCAAGTGTGCCACTTCTTGATATCTATATAGTGTTGAAGCAGCTATTATATCGAACTTAAAAAGTTCCTTATAGACCATCAACAGCCTGATTGCTAAGTGCTAGCCTTATGTTCTTATTTATACAGTTTTATTTTTGTTTGTAATGACAAATATAGGGTTATTGATCATCACTTGTGATCATGTATGTTTTGTATGTTTTTTAATAAATTTGTCACATTGATTTAACTCACCTATATTGTACTAGTACATCTACAACCAGATAATTGAGTGCCCCCCTCTTCTTTCGTTTTTCTAAATTATAGGTTTTACTGAATCTTTTACCACAAAACTATATATTATTCTGCTCAGCTCCTCCTACTCTATAACATGGAGCTTTCAGTTTGCATTGCATCTTGTAGTGACAAGTCTTCTTTAAGCAATGGAATCATTTATTTTAGACCCACATACATGAAAACACTGAGTGTGTGGCCTTACCACTATGTTGTATGTGACATTGTACTATTGTAACCTGACATTGCTTATATTCAGGTCTTATCACACTTGCCGGACGTCTACTGATCAATGTTTCTTGCAATGTTAATTAAAGGTCAAGTGTAACTTCTGTCTAAACCTTTTATGTTAGAAGAGTCGGAGGTGACACTTAAAGAAAAAAAAAACTTAGGTACTAGTGTGTAAGAAGGTTGAAAGAAAGTGCACTCCCTCTTACAAGAAGGAATTGTATCCTTTCAATTAAAGGGGTTCTCCAGGACTTAAGAAAATAAAAATACTTAAATATTACTTTATAATAAATATATTCTCAAGTACCTTTCATTATTCATAATGGCTTGTTTTGTCTGGGGGGCAATCATTAGGAGAAACAAAATGGCCACTGTCCAATTAGTTTACACAAAACCTGTCCTGATCACAAAGCAGGACAAGTTACTTTACAACACCGAGGTAAAGAGCTGCCTCATCCTCCTCTCTGCTCTGCTTGTCAGGGATTATGATTATGAATACAGCTGATAAGATCTTCAGCTGAACCTCTGTAGGAATAGAATTCATGAGGTGACACGATGTACAGAGAGGACGGACAGGACAGGCTGTGGTAATGTGGGGGCTGCGGTAATGGAGACTGTAAACAATTGCTGCTGCTCATTAGCCACACCTCACCCTCCTCTCATGTCTCCTCATCTTCTCCATTCCCACAGAGATTCACCTGTATTCAGGATCATGACTCCTGACAAGCAGAGCAGAGAGGAGGACGGGGCAGCTCTATGGCTCAGTGTTGTGAAGTAACTTGTCCTGCTGTGTGATTAGGACAGGTTTTGTATGTACTGATAGGATGACAGACATTTTATTTCTCCTAATAATTGCTCCCTAGACAAAACAAGCCATTCTAGTAATAAAATGTATTTTCAAATATATTTATTATGAAATAATATTTAAGTATTTTCATTTTTTTTAATTCCTTGAGAACAGTTGCTTCTGATTTACACACCATTACCGTATTTTTCGCCATATAAGACGCACTTTTTTTCCCCCAAAGTGGGGGGGAAATGGCAGTGCGTCTTATATGGCGAATGCTACCATTTTCCTATAGTTAAAGCTGATACATCGCACAGCATGCGATGTATCAGCATGGAAGGAGGAGGGGGCGGAGCCTGGCAACACGCGGCGGGCGGCCCGCCGCTAACAGCGTGACTGCTTTCATAACATTTTTAATCTTTAATCATGTCCCCTTATTCCCTATAATCCCAGTACAGTAGCACTGCTAACCTGCTATACCGATCCTCTAGCAGGCAGAGCGGTGCTGTGTAACGTCCTCACTGACGTCATCTGCCTGCTCCTCCTGCTTCATTCATAAAGTGAAAGGAGCAGGCAGATGACGTCAGTGAGGACGTTACACAGCAGCCTGCCGCTGCACCGCTCTGCCTGCTAGAGGATCGGTATAGCAGGTTAGCAGAGCGCTACTGTACTGGGATTATAGGGAATAAGGGGACATGATTAAAGATTATAAGTGTTATGAAAGCAGTCACACTGTAAGCGGCGGGCCGCCCGCCACGTGTTGCCAGGCTCCGTCCCCTAAGCAGTCACTATGGGCCAGATCTGTGGATAGCACTTTGATGGCGGCATTTATGAATGACACTGTAATTGGGGTGATCTGTGGATGACACATATAGCATAAGATGCTATATATGTGTCATCCACAGATCCAATCCATTACAGTGTCATTCATAAATGCCCCCATCACAGTGCTATCCACAGATCCCCCATCACAGTGTCATCCACAGATCCCCCATAGCAGTGCCATCCACATCTCCCCCACATAACAGTGCCATCCACAGATCCCCCCCATAATACTGTCATGCACAGACCACCATTACTTCAAAAGCACACCTTTTGGTTAAAAATATTTTTTTTCTTATTTTTCTCCTCAAAAACCCAGGTGCGTCTTATAGGCCGGTGCGTCTTATAGGGCGAAAAATACGGTATATCTCCCTGCACTTAACAGAGTTATCCCATGAAAATCATTATTTATGCAATAAATAGGGCATTTCAGATAAAGTATTATTACAGTATACATCAAATACAAATATTGTTAAGGCTTTTACGTACATTACATCTTCCTCTCTGCTAGCACCCCCTGCTCTTTCTCCTCCAGCTGAAATTCTGGTCCACCTGCATTTAGTAGTGGACTGACATGTTCAGTAACTTCCCTGCTTTTCTTTCTTCCTCTCAGTGCTGGCCTAGTGATTTTAGCATGCACCCATTCACCTTTTATTTAATTTGTCCCTACTTTTATATTCACAGAAATATACAGTTATATTTCTGTCTTAATGGTGGATAAGGAAACGGGGGGGGGGGGGGATTAGTGGAATCACTAGGACTGTGAGTGAGGGACTATTTTCTATGAAGAAGAAGAAAGGAGAACAGCTCTTTGGCAACTGTGGGGGATGGTGGTTAAAAAGAACTATACTTCTAGAAGATGTACTGATGCTGCTTGATGGAAAGTGAAAAGACCAGAGCTGCAGAGGAGTGAGAAAAGAAACTAAGAAAGACTAACATATTAGTGGAGACTGGTTGTAAATGTTTCAGACAACCTCCGATGGCATATCCCCACTCTGGGGAAGTCATAAACCTTGAGCAGGATGCAATGAACATTGCAGATGAGCTTTACTGGAAACAGTAACAGATGCACTATTGGTAATGTATTGCACTGTAGGATATGCAGCACTGTAAATACGTGTGATAGAGGCAACACTGAGGTTATGCTGCCATCTACTGGACAATTGTATAAGTGCTGTTGGACTGTATGCTGTGAGAGATACAGGACCTTTTGAACAGGTGACATCATTTATTCAGATCCTTACACACGGAGAGATGGATGTGGGTTTGGGAATGAGAATACAGTCTTGCCAGGGACTGAGAAAAAAGTAAAGGCCATGCTTGAGATTAGGTAGGAGTATGGAGCCATGCTAGGGACTGAGAAAGAAAATTGAAAAGGAAGTGGATTTTCTTTTTTTTTTTTTAAACAGTTTTTTGAACATTACACAGAATGGACAATAACATTTCTAAATTAAGTAGTCCTAGAGCTTATAGATGAGGAGAATGACAATATTAGGGAAATTATGCCTTAAGCAACAAGAACAACCTCTTGTTTAGTTGTAAAGATTTGACTTGGGGCTAGTCCTAAGAGCATTTTCTAAGTAGCCCCCTTGGTCTCCACCCTTTAACCCCTATACAGGGATCTGGACTCCACTGCCGGGAAACTTTCAGGCTGCTACCTTTTAGAGTAGTCTTGGTTTGGTGGCTGCTCACCTACAGATGTTGAGACACTGGTGCAAAGAATCAAGGGATCAGGCAAAACCATAGAATAGGGATCAGCAAAAGTCAGGCCAGGCAGAGCAAGTTCAATCTGGTAATCAGGCTAAAGGTTGAGTGGGCAGCACAGGGTAATCCAGTAATCAGGCAATCAGAATGTAGTATAGTGCACCTTCACAAGGAACTAGAACCTAGAAACACTATTGCCCAGGCACCCACCCACAGGGGAATGTGCCCTGTGCCCTGACTTTTGCTGATACCCTAGGGAGGTCAGCCATACGCTGGGACAAATTTGAGTGTGCATACACTGGCCCTTGAAGAGCTGCAGAAGTAGGAGTGCCCTATGAGTAGTGCTAGCCGTGGCCACAGGGAGGCAGCAGTTAAGCAGTTAAGCACCAATGAGCATGGAGTGTCACAGGACTGGACCAGCAGCCGTACCTGCTAGCAGCAGGGCAAAATCGGTGGGCATGGACTGCTGGTATTACACACTACATTTGCTATCTCTACAGTTGCTGTTAATCACACAGTTTCATTTCATTTATTTATTTCTTCTTCATATCATATTCTTTTTAGCTAAAAGAATTAACTTTAAGTAATGCTCTGAGAAGAGTTCTCTACTGTTAACTAAAAAATTAAATAATAAAACAAAAACGGTACAAGTTAAAATATGAAAACAGTTTGTCTTAGAAAAGGCAGAACTAATGAACCTTGCAATAGAGCTTGCTAATACAAAAGGAGTTTCCTGTAGCAACATTCACTTAGCAGGAGTATATTCTTTTCTGTGTAATGCATGATCAAACAAATTGATTAGAAAGTAACGCTTTGTAAGACAGATGAGTTTTGCTGGACATGCTGGAAATGTTACTTAACAGATAAGCTGAAAACAAAATAGAGCAAACAGCTATTTAGATATTGATTTCAATTCTGCAAGAAACAAAATTAATAAAGCTAGGAAAAAAAAATGCCCCAAACTGTGCACAATGTATTGTACTTTCTCAGATGGAAAATCTGGACTATAGCTGCATATAGTAAGGGACACAGGAGAAAAGTGTTTTTATAAGCTCAGGAAACAGGCTATAAAGAAGATAAAGCCACCGTAGCCAAATGTTACATAAAGATAAATGGGAAAGAAAACCAGATATATTGTGATGAATAATAAAATCTAACCCATAAATCCAGCCTTCCCATATAGAAACAGAGTTACATTATATTTATGGGTTTATGCCATGTATTATCAGACTACTTTTTATGCGGTTTTTGAGTATGACTTACCTAAAAAAAATGATATATGATACCACAAATAATATAAACCAAAAGTTTACAAAAGTTGTAATTTTTTTAGTATGACATCCATAATAAAAGAAGCTGGTAAATCTTACTTTTACCAGTGCAGAGACCTAAAGGGAATTTTAATTTTGTTGCTTAGTCAGGAGATCCAAGCTCCAAAAAGGAAATCTATGCCAGCTAGGAAATGACGTAGATTTCTGATACAATGGTAAATTTGTCAGACGACGTAGGCCCTGTTTCGAATCTGTAGCAAACCGACCTACATTTTGGTCACATTTGCATAAAAGTGCAAAAATATGTTACTTTTTTGGCAGTTGCCACCACATTCTTGCAGTGCATCATTCCCTCCATGCCAGTTTTTTAGAGTAAAAACAACGTCTTAGATGCCACTGCGACAAAATCTTTTTATAAGTGGCATTTCTACTACTTTCTGAAAAGGGGGAGTGGTGATGGTGGGGGCAGAGCCAGCATTTACATCATAAATGAAGATAGAAATTTACGACAGCTAGGAGGATGCCATAGATTTAAGTCTCCTGCAAGGCCTGCTGGAGGGTGCGCCAAATCTATGACAAGCCAGCGCCTCTTCATAAATTAGGTGCATCCTCCGGCTGCATGGGTGAAACTGAGACCTGCAAAGAAAATACTGGTCTTGATAAATGTCCCCCATAGTTTTACCCTAGAATAGATTTTTTATTCATGTTTGTCATTATATCATTATATCATTATTAAACCTTTAGGGTGTCATTTATGAAAAATATACGCCACTTTTGACGTATTTAAGGTGCAAATTTTGCCGCAAACATCTCTTTTCTCGAATTCCAAGACAAAGGGGGGGGGGGGGGATTAGTCGTGGCGTGGGAAGAGGGTGGCTCATCTCATTCATCATTTTGTACACCTGTTTTTGGCATAGAAAATTACTTAAATCTTATCCAGCAAGGAAGCTGGTGTAGATTTAATTTTGTTGAACAGCCACCGGATCATGTGCCAAGTTATGTAGAGGCTAACGTGGGCAGGGACTAAGGGGGTCATTTTTTATCCACAAATACTGTATGCCTATATTAGGCGTATTTCTGGCGCAGATTGTGGCACAACGGTCAGTTGACTTTTCCCTGCTCATGCCAAGTCTAAAATAGTGGGCGTGGCATGGGCAGGGAAGGCGATGGCATAGAAAATGGTCTAAATTTAAGCCAGTCCGGAAGCACTGGATGCGCAACGTTATGTAGAGGCTGGCACCTTCATAACTTCGGCGGATCCACCGCCAGATATAGGGCTTATTAAAGTGTAACTGTCATGTTTTCATCAAAAAATCAATTTTAGCATATGTCATAGCTGCTGCAACATTATGCATACAGCAATCTTTAGTTTCTTTATAAATACCACTATTTTCCTTGAGCTTTTCACTTAGTTACTGCAGTTTGAACCCTATAATATGATGATCTTCTCAAGATGGCTCCTCCAATTCTCTGAGGCCAAAACTGCCTTCCCTCACTTCACATGCACACTTGCTTTAGCCAGCAGATTCCTGCCAGCCAATCAGATTATTGAGAGACATGCCTCCTCACTCTGAGGCTTAATGCATGCATGCAATGCCCCTCTGTGTTCTGTTTACACTAAAGGGAAGGCAGACAAGCCATAGTAACGTTTTTAAAGGGACCAGTGGAAAAAGACAGGGGACATTAAAGGGGTTGTCCGAGTTATTTTTTTGTTATTTGTATGTTTCTAACTAATCAAATGTAACATACACTTACTGCATCTGTAGTTGCTCCTTTCTCAGATTTCACTGAGCGTCACATGACCTGTGGTGTCAGCTTCTCTCCCTGCTCTGATGATGATTCGTGCACAAGCCTGAAAGAGCAGATGTGTGTCTGTACACCAGATGACACTGTGCTGGCCACACCCCCCTTCACTGCAGTCTGCTGCTGTCTGCTCTCTCCCTGGATTCTTAACCCCTTCAGCTACACAGACTCAGGGCTGAAGGCTTTACTGACTATCTGCAAGCAGTGAGGAGACAAATGCTGGGCACAGGAGCTGACAAACTAGAGGAGTTCTGCACAAGAACAGGTAGGGAGAAGATCCTCTGTGTATCAGCAGTGTCATTGTACAGCTGGGACTTGTAGTCCTACACATAAAACATGCTGCTGAGTATCCCAGCAGACAGACATGTCACTCAGGGCAACACTTGTATTCACTCCCTTTGCAGAGCAGGGGGAGGGGCAGAGATTGTTGATATTGCAGGTAAACAAAGAACCAGAAGAAAACCAGGGAAATGAGGAAATATATATATTTTTTACCTGAAACTTGCTTAGCTCAGTTATATATTGCTGCCCATCAGATTTACAGTGCTATATATTTTGTTTTCAGAAGCTTTAATTATAAGGCAATTACAGATATTTTGGCAATCATTTATAGACTAATTCAGGTATACATGCCTAGCTCTAATAAACTAGCAAATAAAATAAAATATGACAGTAACACTTTAAGACCGGCGCCTGAAATGCTGGTCTCAATAAATGACCCCCTAAATCTTTTAATATACTACATGTCAAATTACAACTAAATATTGCATGCCTAACATTGCAACAGTTAATAATGAAGGTGGTCTTTTTTTGGGGGGGGGGGGGGATTTTATCTATATGTTTCGTTTTATTTTTTTTAACTTTCATTTTTTTCTGTTCTGTTGCTCAGAGGTTATCATTGATTCTGTGGGTCAGTACTATTACTGTCATAGCAATTTTATATATTTTCATTATGTTTTTCTGAGGATAGGTCATCAATATTAAACATCTGTAAAACCCCGGGACATTCTTGCACCTTTGGCAGCATACCAAACCACCTGTAAGAAGCTGCAACCTGCATCATGCAAAGTCCTCAGAACTTTAACACCATACACAACATATACTAATCAGATGCATTTAACAAATCAACTACTTTTTACATATTGTACCTCACCTTGTTTATTGCCAGGTGGTAGATGTAAAAATATACAAGTCTTGGGTGAATTAGTAAAACTATTATAACAGAATTATATCCTCAGTCCACAATAATGACTGCTCATCTTTGCATATGTTTCCCCATACTGTTTGCTAAGAATGGTCTTGAAAACTAGAATCTTCAAATTTCACAAAAGTGCTATATTCAGAGAAAAAAACCATATAAGAAACTATCTCAAGAGACTATTGTATTTTCAATCGGGTACATGTGCAAACCTACAAATGGAGTTGTCACTTTCAGTCTGCCCCAGGATATAAAGCAGGATATGTGCAATGAAAGACCATAGTATTCTGGAAGTGGTAAAATCACTCTGCCCTTTTCCTACGTGTATGAGAGTCAGAGAAAATGATACTCCTAATAAAATCCAGAACATGTTTCTTAATCTGGCTATTTTTTGCTAACATAGTTATACATTTAAAAACCAATTGAAAATGACCAACCGTAGGGTCATTTTTTTCTAATACTAAAAAAATTTACTGAACCGCACTACATAGTGAATGTTTAAAGGTGACCTTCCATTTATTTGTATCAGCTTTTTGCTCTGGCTAATAGACAAATGCTTTCTAGTAAACTCATAGGCTTTTTGAAAACAGATTTTCTAAACCAGGCAACTCCTATAAAGGGGTCCTCCAGGCTACACATATTGATGACCTATCCTCCAGAGGATAGGTCGTCAATATCTCTGACCCAGAGAACCCATTTAATTGCTTTAGGTATTAAACATAGTGAATAAACTGCTAGCAATGATGAATTAATAGTCCAAGTAGCCCTTAGTCAAAGACATTTCAACCAGATACTCCCAAAGCTATGTTCCATTGCAAATGTACTTAGATGAAGGCAAATCAGTCAATTTATACCGCTATACAATATTAGTTCCCCTATATATTTCTCAATTAATACCTGCCCTTTAGTTACTACTCAGTTAATGGTGTCAGTTAGTGTCCAATGAATGTCATGTACTCACGCCGCTGTGCTATTCTATTAGTGAGGGGTGAGGGTCCATTCACACGTCGGTGAATGTGTCCGAACCCATTCCGCAATTATGCGGGACGGGTGAGGACCCATTCATTCTCTATGGGGCAGGAATAGATGCGGACAGCACTCAGTGTGCTGTCCGCATCCGCATTTCCGGAGCACGCCCCCGAACTTCCGGTCCGCGGCTCCGGAAAAAAATAGAACATGTTCTATGGAGGTGCCGGCCGGGTGTATTGTGGATCTGCAATTTGCGGATCCGCAATACATTACGGATGTGTGAATGGATCCTAAGTCTTCTGTGTTCAAATAATGCTGCCATACACAGTACAGTTAATGCTGCTATCCACACACAATACAGTTAAAGGGGTCCTCTGGCCTTCGAGCCAACCACCCCTATCATCCAAACCGGTACCCCCGAACACTAAAGAGCAGACTCACCTGCCGGCAGTCCGCCACTGCTCAGTTTCGAGCTGCTCCTGGTCACATCAGCTTGAATGGTATCACAGCTGAGAGGTACTGTTCAAGCCTATGACTGTTCACAGCAGACATGGAAATACAGCAGTGGCGGAGCCACAGGCAGGTGCGTTGGAATTTTTGTATTCGGGGTACTGATCCAGGCAATAGGTGTTGTTGGCTCCTAGGAATGATAACCCCTTTATTGCTGCCACGGATTAAAAGCCACTTTTATAAAGTGTAACCTAATGTGAGTGCTCCAGTAGAAGTGTGAAACTGGCCATTTCAACATTTTGTGCAATTTTGTAATATCTAAAGTCGCTTTGAAGTGTAAATTGCAATAGTTTACACCATATTGAAGAAAGAGAGAGGCTGAAAATGGTCACAGATAAATCAATACAACCAAACATGAACAATCACTGAGATAAATATACAGCCATCTATGAGGATCAATAAATCAAATTTATTTCAAGAATTCTCACTAAATAGTAACCATGATGAGTGGAATCCCACAGGCGGACAAGAATGAATCGAGATTAGTGAAAATCCACAGAAAATCAATGAAAATGAGCACTTTATTCAGTAGATATTCATGGGTCTCAGGTAAGCTTAACATTGAAAGTCATCACAATCATGTCAGATGATAACTATATCGACCAGCAGTAAATATTCAAACCTGTTCTGGAAAAATAGACCAGATTCCGATTGGCTGCAGTTGTTATTTTATAGGTCTTTCACCAAATTTAATATCTGCTGGCGGACAGCAGAAGTTTATTGTGTGAAATAATGTTGGAGGGTAACATCTGTGTAAGTCTTAGCTTTTTTAGCCTCTGTTCAAACACATGGAGCGTGTAGGTGAACCCCAACCACTACCACCATTTACCATTGCGACATTACAGTAAGGATGCCTTCACCACCTTCACAAGGTATGAATCAATATGAAGACTAAACCAAACTCAAAAGTAAATGCTACACTGCTCCATTTAATGCTCTGTACACCAGGCAAAACAATGTGCAGCAGTCAACTGGATGCATTATGCATTCCTGCAGGTACACAACCCTTTTCTCAGCATGGTGGGTGAGTGGTTAAAACTGTTGCCTTGCAGAACTACGGTCCAGGGTTCTAATCTGACCAAGGGCAAGATCTGCATGGAGTTTGTAGGTTCTCTCTTTGTTTGTGTGGGACTTCTACCATACTGCTTAATTTACCATACAAGTTAAGTTGGTATTTGTAGCGTGCCATGGGGTGGTGGAGAGAATTTGAGAAATTGTGCTCACGTGGCAGCTTTCACTCCAGTGCTTCTTGGGACATTCAGTAATAGGAGGGTGTACCCTCTCTTCCCTCGGGGCACAATTGGACTTTGAGGCCTGATGGCAGTAGAGGTGCCCTTGGTGTAAGTGATTTTGTGGATGCAAGGCAGGGGTTCCGCATACAGGCGGGTAATGTAGTATGTTTGTAATGCAGGTGGCAGCTGGTACAGTAGGAAGTCAGGATTTTAGTCCAACAAGTTCACTGTACTCTACTGAGGCAGTTTTGCAGATGGTTCACACAGGCACTGAATATGTGAAGCACAGTCTTTACAGTTACCATGTGCAAGACTATGACTCCTATGCATAGGATCAATGGGTTAAAGGGAACCTGTCACCAGGATTTTGTGTATAGATCTGGGGACATGGGCTGCTAGATGGCCGCTAGCACATCCACAATACCCAGTCCCTATAGCTCTATGTGTTTTATTGCGTCAAAAAAAGGATTTTAGAGATATGCAAATGAACCTGATATGACTCCTGTGTCCGGAAATGAGTCAAATTTTCTGAGCACAGCACTGCCCCGCGTCCTCCGAATCTCCTCCTTGCTGGCCGACGTCACAGAACTGGAGCTCCGAAATCTCGCGATGCGCGAGCTAGTGCATGCGCAGTGTCGGCATCATGTTCCTTCCCTGTGCTGGCATCAGCAAAGGGAACGAACTACGCATGCGCTAGCTCACGCATCGCCGGACACAGGAGTCATATCAGGTTCATTTGCATATCTCTAAAATCCTTTTTTTTACGCAATAAAAGCACACAAAGCTATGGGGACTGGGTATTGCAGATGTGCTAGCGACCATCTAGCAGCCCATGTCCTCAGCTCTGTACACAAAATCCTGGTGACAGGCTCCCTTTAAGTCTCTTTCTTATAATCTGCTCAGTCTTTCCCAACTTGACGAAGGGTGCAACTTGTTCCTCTCACTCTCATTATACTGGCATCTCCTCAATATAGTATGGTCTTTTAACAGGTGATCAGGCTGTTCTTTTAATATCATGGGGAACCTGAAGCTTATTAGATACCAGCACATGAAGGGAAGTCTGTAGACAAGGTGCAGGCATTTTCCTTCTGTGACAGAATGCTATGCACTCCCACTTGTAGAAACTTGCAGTTTCCTGGAGGGCTGGCACATATGCTGTCACTTCTTAGCTGTTTACACACTGATTGTCTACATTATAATGACTTCACTTCCTGCATAGGCGGGGGTGGTGCCAGCCCATGCGTAGCAACAGTTTCCAGAGACACACTGCTCTCTCCATACACAGTCTATGAAACATACAGTGCATTAAATTTAATCACATTAACACTTACAGTGGGACACTACAAATTTAGATTGTAACCGCCACTGGGTAGAGGGACTGATGTGATGTAAGCGCTATAAAAATGAATAAATCGTTTTATGTTGTTTTTGGAGATAGTAATTTCTGTGGCTGATGCAGAGTCCCCGATGATGTCTTTCCATGCACAGTCTATGAAACATACAGTGCATAAAATTTAATGTATCCTCTGAGTTAGGGAGAAATAATTGTGACCTAGCAAACCTTTGGATGTCCACTACTGAAGTGTTGTATGCTTTCTGGACTGGATTTTAGACTTTAGAAATGACAGCTCCTAGGACACTATTATCTAGGTTTCTCCAGCCTTATATCGCTCTATGAGCCTATGTGTGCCTTTAAGTGGCCAGTCAAATATAAATGCTTCCCGCTGCAGTAATACAAATTTGATCAAGAAAAAGAAAATAATGACTGAGGAATTCCTGATATAAATATATTACATTTGATTTTTTTTAAAATCACAAAACCTTATATATTCTCTCTTATCCCAAATTTACCCTTTTTTGGTCATTCAGGCGGCTACATGAAAATGTAATGCAGGTTCAAGTAGTACCGTGTAATATTTGACATTTATCTAACATTCATAATTATCCTTTTGTATGTTTGTGAGCACCAGCCCACGGGCCTTTTTTAGCAGATGAGTACAAGATCATACCATTGTTTCGTGGCTAACTAACACATAGTTGCCAACCGTCCCAAATTTGAACGGATTGTCTCGGTTAATTCAGGCATTCTTGAAAATGGGTGGGGCGAATGTAAGTGGCATTTATCATGTAGAGAAAGTTAATACAAGCCACTTTCTAATGTATTGTGACTGTCCATATTGCTTCCTTTGCTGGCTGGATTCATTTTTCCATCACATAATACACTGCTTGTTTCCAGGGGTTATGACCACCGCTGCAGTTCATCAGGACCGTGGGAGCACATATACGCTAGTGCTTTTTCCTATAGAGTGCAAGCACAGCCACCGCTGATGGATTTTGGGGTGGTCGTAACCATGAAAACGAGCAGTGTATAATGTGGTGGAATAATGAATCCAGCCAGCAAAGGAAGCAATATGGACAATCACAATACATTAGTAAGTGCCTTTTATTAACTTTCTCTACATAATAAATGCCAACCCCTTTGAGTGGACGTTCCTGGGCAGATCTAGGGTGTTTCCTTGGGCTTACATGCCCTGAAATTACAAACTAAAGTGTTGGTAAGTGTGCTAAACACTGATGGATTTGTAGCAACCTTTAATTCTTAAAGGGGTCAACCACTTTCTGGTTACTGTTGACCAACGTGTTTGAAAGATGATTATATCGCACTTACTAATACAGTATTTGTTGAAATTCTGCACCATTTTCTATATTTCATAAGGTATACAAAGTCTATTGTGCTGTCCACATAGAGGTCCTGTCCATAAGATGGAGGGGCATGTGACCAGACAAATCACCTCCAAATGATGTCTCCTCCATTCAGATACACTGCCCCTGCCATCTGCACTTGTTTTTTGGGGAGTTTAGTGCAGGTGTAGTGTGTTTGAATGGATGAAACATCACATAGAGGTGATCTGCCTGGTCACATGACCCTCCATCAGCAGCCATTTTATGGACAGGACCTCTACGTGGACAGCACAAAAGATTTTGTGCACAAGGAGGCATACCATAAAAAATGGTGCAGAATTTTAACAAAGACTGTATTAGTAAGTGCCATATAGTCATGTCAAAAATACATTGATTGACAGTAACCAGAAAGTGGCCAACCCCTTTAAGCATGAAAACCATGTTATATTCATGTTAAAAATAAATAAAAAAATAACCTAGCAGGTGGCAGGTAATTCATTTATATTAAATATACCAGATTGATTATTTTTACACCACAGTATTATGCACAAGACAATATGTGAATTGTTTAAAATCCCGACAAGTGTCTGATTCACCATATCCAAGTTCATTCCCATATAACAGCACCAACTTGGACATAAAAATCAATCCTATCCATACAATATACAGAACGCTTAATTTACACTTCCCAGGGCTTATATTTTATAAGCAGCTTTGTCGAGAACACAGCATGCACAATGACATTTTCAGCTATACTATATACTACTCCAAGAAACTTTGGAAGATGTGGCCCCTGTGGGATCGTACCGATAAATGCCTTTAGAGCACTTTACATGCTCCATTCACTTTAACAGGGTTGTAAAGCTTCTCCCATAGAGAAAAGCATATTAGGGAAAAATTCCATTTGATTGCTTCCCATTACCTCCGTAGGAGTAGACTGTCAGAAATTTAAAGTTGTAGGTAAATAAATGCTGTATAATGAGGATGGATCTGACAGTAAGCCGCAACATATAAGTTGCATAATTGAGCCATATTATGTGGAGAATAAAGCCGCCAAGTCTGCATTCCACCATCCTAAAATTTTCTTTTATATGAAAGGACTTCATAGATGATACTTTTTACCTTTTATGTGCATTTTATAGAAAAAGACCTTCCTCATTGTGGCTATTCAAAATTGAAGGCCTTCTGACTCTAGTGAATCTTATTAATGTCATGCTGTTTGGTAAGCAAAGAACCAAGTAACTAAATGTAAAAAAATGATCTTCAACTGCAAAGTCTCACTGCTGTAGAGTACTCATTTATCATGGGGAATATTTGAGTCAGTTTTGCTTGAGTCTGTGTTGGTGTACTTTATGGCACATTTATAAAATGTTGCATGTTATTTGATAAATGTATCTGATCCTTTAGGCCTTATGCACACGAACGTATTTTCTTTCCGTGTCCATTCCATTTATTTTTTGAGGACCATATACGGAACCATTCATTTCAATGGGTCCGAAAAAAAACAGAAGTTACTTAGTGTGCATTCAGTTTCCGTATGTCCGTTCTGCAAAATGATAGAACATGTCCTATTATTGTCCACATTACAGACAAGGATAGTACTGTTCTATTAGGGCCAGCTGTTCCGTTCCGGACCGCAAAATACATACGGTCTTGTGCATGAGGCCTTAAGCATACCTGAGTTTTAAAAAAAAAGTTAGCATAATGGCTGTGCAAACATGATTGTGAAGAAACTGGTGTTTTTTGGGCTTCCCTAAAGTCTCTTTCAGCCATATTATTTCCTGTTTCAGCTGCAGAGCTAGATGCATTTCTCTCAGAAGCAGTGGGTGTTTCCCTTCTGCCAGTACTGTATGCAAAGTCACCTCCCTTCCTACTATGTTTGTTTTCTTCTAGGGAGCTTAGAAAGCTTATAAGGAGAGATAAATCACACTTACAGAAAAGCAATAGGTTCCTCTGATGTTCAAATACAGTGTAGAAGGTCTTTTATCAGGCTCAGGATCTCGGCTAGCTCTTAAATGTCTCCACTTCCTCTCAGCTGTCTTCTGAGTCTATTACCAGGGACGGATCTTGCCTGACAACAGGCAATGGACTGCAACTTTGGTGGAAGTTACACCCCTAGTGGCCATGACTTTACAGCTTTTTTCAGGTGGATGCAGGCATATTTTTTAAATGAAGTTATTCAGAAATTGGCTAGTTACACCATTCTCTATTAAATGAAATGAAAGTGTGTGAAGGTACACTGACTCTTTAAACCTAATTTCTTTTTTATAGAAGAGCTAATCTAAAGCTACTCTAGTTTTCCTACTCCACTCTCCTACTGCAGTGAGATTGCAACCTTTCTTTTAAAAAAGTCTCAATGATAAATCTGGAGTAAAACTCTTTAACGTAGGTAACCAAACCCACTTTCCCATCCATATTTCAAAACTGGGGTGTAAAGGTTCCAAAAGTTACAAAGTTTTTTTGCAAGTGAGCCCCAAAAGTCTCAAAAGCCCCCTTATGCAACTTTTTTAAGCCGAAATTCTGGTAAAGGCATGATAAATCAGCGCTAGTGCCACTGCACTTTTTTTATGTAGGTTTCTGAACGAAAGCCATAAATGGATCCAGCGGGAAGGAGAAGCTTTAATCCTTCCTATTATATTTCCTATTTGAAGCTACTTCTAACTTTGGCTCAAAAAACAACTTTGAAAACTATAATAGCATTTTTCTAAAACACTAGCCCAGATTTACCAATGTGTGTGTGCTTAAAATCTGTGTAAAAAGTGGTGCAAATTAGCATAATATTGACCCAATTTGGCGCAACTTGAATTCCTACACTTTTTTAATGAATTGCATGAATTGGAGCAGTGCTTGTCAGAAAAAGAGGTGGAGCTACGTGTGAAAAGGGGCATGGCTCAAATACAAACCATTTTGCGCCAAAATTGTGCCAAATTCTGGCATAAAATTCTTTCTCAAAGTAAACCAATAGTTGGCAATAGTAAATAGTAAACCAAAAATAATAGTAATAGTAAATCAATAGTTGATATATATCTAAACAAAAATGTCTATCCCTGCACCAGATGTAGCATTATATGCTATTCTATGATATTCACTGCGCTGCTGGAGGATGGATAGATAGATAGATAGATAGATAGATAGATAGACCGGCAGATAGATAACAAATTGTAAAGTCTCAAACAACTCTGTCCAACTATAAGACCCTTCAATCCTACTCTTAGTATCTCCTGGCATGGCATATTTCTGGCCTTCATTTTCTTGCAGTAGCTGTTGAATGTGATCTGTAACATGGAGGGGGCCTCTTAGATACAAAACATATGTTATTCTAAATAATTAAAGCACACAGACACTGTGGGAACATAATAGATGTTACTGTGCTTTCTTTTCAAGATCCACTTTTTTCAGAATGACCTACACTGTTATTATATTCTCATCCATTATATGTATGGAATAAATAATGTGCATTTATGATCAGTAACAAAGGAAAGAATACAATTCAGAAATATTGTTTTTTCTTTTTGTTACCGTGACCTTACATTGGTAATGTTCTACTTAACATAACCTCTAAGAAGCCGCAGAATTACTTAGTGAAGTATCCATTATAATCATTTATAGGGTTTATTTTTTTGCTGTATTACCTTTGATGAATTTTATTGCACATATTACATTATAGTGACTATAAGTGACTATAAAAAAAATATAACTTAAAAGGCTTGTCCGCTCTTTACTGTTGATGACCTATAGGTCATCAATATCAGATGGGTGGGGGTCCAACTCCCAGCACCCCCGCCAATCACCTGTTTGACCGATCACCTGCCTTCTCTGCTCAGCTTACCTGCTCGATGCAGGAATTGCAGTGGTGAGCAGGTGTAATTACAACTATGGTGTCCCTATTCACTTCTATGGGACCGCTCAAGGCATCTCGGGGTCTGATCAGATGCAGGTGTATGGTGGGCACCCTCCTACTTTGTATGTCACTGTGTTTAAATGGTGCTCTGCTTCATTAATCTAGGCTTGCTAGCGCTCTGAATACACTGGATTGGCCAGTACAGGGTGGTTAAGTAGCAAACACTATGTATGAGTAGGAGTCTTACGCTGCCAATTGGCCGTCTCTCCGTCCAGCACCCCTAGTTGTATCTTGTCTCCAGATATTTAAAATGAGTTATGTTATTTTTTACATGCATTATTTAATAAAAGTTAATTTTTATGATAAATGGTTTGAGTTCAGCTTTTTTTCTTTAGTTTCAATATCATTAGGCAGAGCAGAGCACTAATATGTTGAAGTTAATTGATATAGGACCAATTGCTATACTAATTGTTGCGGTGAGTGGGTAAACAGAGCAGAGAAGACAGCACTTGTATGAGCGCTGGGTTCTCTTCAAACAGCTGATATCTGATATAGATGACCTATCCTAAGGACAAAAAGCAGACAACCCCTTTAATGGAGATTTACAGTAAAAACATAAAAATAGATATACTAGAATACATAAAAATATAATACACAAAAAAGAACAGTTCAGCGTTGGGGAAAAAAGTACTACCTCCAGTCATTTACTGGTTGAGCAGGGCTTTCCTGGCATTTCCACAGTAAGTGGCGAGCAGAGGGGACCAGAGCAGCACTGGAATGGCAGTGGTGGGATATTGATGGAGGTGAGTAATACTTCTTTTTTTTTTAAGTTTTTAACCCATTGTAACCTTTTTTGATTATTGAAATCCCTTTATTATTTAAGCAATATATTCCCCTTTCCCCATGAGATACAGGAATCCAAACTTAATACATGGCTTCCAGGGAAATTCAAATGAGAAGCAGCTTTTACATCTGACATCTGTCAGAAGAATGTGACCGAGACTACGATTGATCTTAGATTTAAATTTGAACTTCTTTTGTCAAACTACAGCCACATTTTTATGGGCTGACCCCATTCCACAACCCATAAATTGGAAATTTCCAGGGAAGCTCTGAAATATCTTTAGATTTCCTGCTACTAACAGTAATTCCAGTACTGCAACATTGTGTGACTAGTTTCCACATCCTCAATTCCCCTTCATAAAGCCACAGAATTAAATGATACATATAGATTTATACAGTTTCTATTGATAAATATTGTCTTTGGAAAGCTTCTGAGCTCCCCCTTGTGGTGGCCGAAGGCAACCAGAATTATTTTGCTTTCTAGCTGTTTGAAGAGAAGGCATTTGGATCTCCAGCCCCTAAAAGATATTATGAAAGTAATCAGCATAAAACTGTAAACCTATTGAACAAAAAAGCTAAATGATTTAAACAGAACCATAAAGTATTTCTACAATTTAAGCAATCTGTGGATCCACCTACATGTCTATAAAAAAAAAAAACTCAAAATACTTAAAATGTATCATAGCTAGGGATGAGCTAGGGTTCGGTTTCAAGGTACCACTTGGAACCGAACCCGAGTTTGGGAAATGTTTTTTTTACAGTACAAGTTAATTCATGAAGTTATTGAGCGAAGTCTCGTGAAACTTCACGAAGCAATGACTTGGGCTCATTGGAGCCAATACATTCTAATACTGTACGGAGCTCCTACTCTGTACAGTTTTAGAATTAAGTTTTATGCGAATCGACTTCGGATGTTTCATCCGAAGTCGATTCACTCATCCCCAATCATAGCATTAAATTGTCCAATATCTTAAATATAATTTATTTAGTGGTGAACTCATATGAAGTTTCCTAACTTCATGCATGCTTTAAAAATAAGACTACAAAACAGTAAGTCCTCTGGGAGAGATGAGTGATGTTTAATAATTTGTTTGTAGATGGCAGTCATTATTTCTTGTCCCGCAGTTTTATCATGCCAAACATATTTCATGAAGTGCTTGATCCCATAGTGGACATATTGCTTAGATCTAAGAAGCTACATCAAACAGGAAACCCATTTCACTTCAAAGCAAAGGTAAAAATCATAACACTTGAATGTGACTTACTATTTATAAATCTGAAAAATTTCCATTTTATAGAGTGGCTTGAAATCGTACAAACAGAAGTGTAAATTCTGTACATAGGCTTAGATAATCTAACCTCTGATGACTTTTCTAAATGTGATGAACAATTTTCCATTGTATAAACTTATCTCCCAGCACTTCAGAAGATCAAAGCGTGAGATGCCTTCATACAGGGTCTGGTTTCTTCAACTGCTTATCATGTATACATTACAAACTATCAGCTCTATGGTGCTCTTTAAGTCCCCATGTCCTGCATTGCCCTTTATCATAACACAGTTCATCAGTTTTACCCAGAATACTCCTTTAAAGGGGTTGTCCATAGAGATACAAATTGCTTAAATAGGGCTTCAATGGGTAAAAATAAAAGAATTAGCATTACTCACCTCAAGGTTCCCCTGTCACTGATGTTCCGATACTGACTGTGTCCTGCTCTCTACCTCCCGAGTCAGACAAAGGAAATGTCTGGAAATGCCCAGTCATCCAATCATTGGGTGAGTTTGATCAGTTATTGATCATTTATTGGCTTAGATTGGCCATCATTTGCTGCTATTTCTGTCTCAAGCCAGGACCAGAAAGTAGAGTGCAGCATTGAAACAGCAGCAGGGTATCAGTGGGGCAAGAAATCTTATTCTTCATTTTAAACCTATTGTGGTCTTTAATAAATACCTGATAGGTGGGGTTTCATATCTGGGGCCACCATATCAGTATAATGGGAGCCCATGACCTTCTGTTAAGCACTTTAGAGAGATGTGGACATGCATGCATGTTGCTCCCTCCCTTGTTGCTTATTGGATTTGTGAGATGTGGTCTCCATCTCTATGGAGTAATGAAAGGGAGATTAGAGGTAACCTATTTTCCCCATAGGTGGGAGTCCCAAAAGTAAAAATCATCACAACATTTATAGCATATACTGTTGAGGTACTACAAAAGTTTCACATTAGAAATATCCCTTTAAATGTCACTGTGATCATTGGAAGTGGTGCAGTCTGACAATGAGGCCCTCAGACCAGAAATGTTTTTATGTTAAGATTCAAATTTGAAAAAAGTTAAGTATATGCTAAGTATAGTTTATAATTTACCTGTACAGACTGATAGAGGGTTAATAGATTATGGTAAAGGCTAGAAGCGTCAGTAATTGTGTGACTTTTGTTCTCAATACCAGGTCGATATTCTGAGGTAATGGACTAGTGTTCACTATAACAATGTTGATCCAAAAATCCTTTAGGAGTCACAAAGTTTCAGAAATACCTACTTCTAATCACTAAGGTCTCCTTAGGGATAAACTATTCTGTGCTCTTGTAATCAACCATTACCTTAAAAATCCGTAACAAAGATGGCATCATTGAAAAGGACTCACTCCGACAATTCCCATGTTAATCAGAATTGCTCCAGGAACTTTTTTATAATTCCGTTAACAAAAAGTAATGGAATAAAAGCAAACCTTTCACTTGTCTGGTCTCGTTTCAACTTCAAAGATCTGCAACCTTTCTTTTGTGAGCATGAATTATTCATTGTGTTGTGTGTTCTAACAATATAGTGTCCTCCTGGGAACCACTCAGAAAATATCCATTTTCCTTCAACTTGCCTTTTTCATGTGTACGTTGCTAGCTTCTGAGGAATAATGACATATGGAATTGCTGGGCCACATAGGCCTCTACACTATAGGATTTTAAAGGAAAATATTAATTTAGTTGAGGTTATTATAAAACACAACAATTAAAGGGAACCTCTCACACTGAACATGGTGTCTGAGTTGCAGGCAGCATGTTATAAAACAGGGGGAGCTGAGCAGATTGATATTTAGTTTTGTAGAACCCCTACTCTTTTTATTTGAATTCATTGTCATTCTGGGCTTTGGAGTCCAGTGGGCAGCCCTATTGGCGATTCACAGTCTTCTATGAAAATCCCCCTTCTACAGAATTTTTCCCACAAAACTGTATATCAATCTACTGAGCAAATCCCTATCTACTGTATAACCTGATGCTGGCAGATCAGACTGCATACTCTACATGACAGGTTGCCTTTAAAGTTTTATTCTTCTAACCTTTCACAATTAAACTCTACCTAATTGAGTTATATGGTTTCTCTGGACTCTCACAATGTATTGTTCTCTAGTAACTGCAGAATTCTGATGCCAGGTACTTATCCATCCATGCTCCTGTGGTGAGTCCAGCCTCCAATGTGGCACAGCTAGTGTCCCTTCATTACCATGGCAACCAGCCCAGCTGATAGTGGGGCTGATCGGCATGTCAGGGAGCAGGGAAGCCAAGCCAGTCAGGCTTGGAGTTACTATCATGTGCTTCTTTTCAGCTGTGTAATTAAACAGCCAACTGCTAGCCACAGTTGCCTGTCATTGGTATTCTTGCCTCATACGTTTAGTTTGTGTTTTATGTGGATTCCTGGACTTCTGACCTTCTGCCTGTTAGTGACTTCGACTCTGACTGCTGATTCTGATGTTACCTCCTGGTTTTGACCCTGCTTGGTATATTACTCTGCGTTTGTTTCTTCCTTGGTTCTGACAGTATTCTCTGGTTTTGACTTATCCGGTCTTAATTCCCCTTTTGTCTCCCCTAAGTAGGTCCTGTGCGTTTAATCAGGTCAGGGACAGTCGCCCAGTTGGTGGTCGCCATTTAGGGTGGATCGTCCAAGTAGGTAGGGACAGTGGTGTGGGTGGAGGTCAGGTCTGCACTGTTCCCTACCTCCTGTTACATCTGAGTCCAGCATTCTGAACATGGGAATTATCATATCATTTGAAAGCTATTTTTTGTAGGCTCTGCAACTTCGTAACATAGAGCTGCATAATAGGACATCCAATAAAGGATACATAATATTTTTTATCCTGTATAATTCATATTGAATCAGAGACACACCAACGTACTTTATAGAAGTCTATATAGAGTGCATGTTGCAGATCCATAGAAGCAGAGATAGGACGGAGCCAAAAGGCAGCCATGCTTACCCCTTATAGCTGACCAGACACATTGATCTTAGCAGGTCCTACAATTTTTATCTGGATCCTCCAATGACCCGACACATTATGGGAACTATTAAGGGAATCGGAATGTCTACTCTGTGGGAAAAAAAATAATTAGCTATATATTTTTCATGGCATTTTTTATTTTCTTTCAGGGATAAGTGATGCCAGAGACGTCTGGTAGCAGCTGCCTTTCCCTCTTCTCCTCTTCCACAGTAATGAACATGTAAATTCATCTGTATTGGGGCTAGGCAGTTATTTTTGCATAACACTATGAGGATGCTCAGACTAAGACAAAGAGTATTTTGACGGATTCCATGCCAAAAAGCTCTGAATAGCAATGCAGACATTGCCACCCATTGTTTTGAATGGGAGGATGCATTACCATTCACATAGCTGTTTTTTCCCGCAACTGTGCCAAGAAAGGTTATGTTCTGTCTTTTTGGGGTCGTAGCTGTAAACTGTGGTCTCCCATTGTTTTCAAGTATTTAGGGGTTGGGTCCGGGGGGGGGGGGGGGGTAGGGATGCAATGGCTATGGCGCCCTATGCCACTGGGGGCCCGTGCCGCCGGCTAAGGAACGCAGTCTTGCTGGGGGTGCCGGCGCGCCTCCTCCCGCCCAGTGCCGCCTCCTAGGTAATTTATTCACTGCACTTACTTGCCTCTAATTGAAGAGAAGGGCCGTAATCTCACACAGGCGCACTGGCAGAGACATCGAAGTGCACATGCGCCGTCTTCCTGGCCTCTGCCAGTGCGCCTGTGTGAGATTATTGTGCTTCTCTTCAATTAGAGGCAAGTGAGTGCAGTGAATAAATTAGCTAGCAGGCGGCGGGGTGGAGATCTGTGGATGACACTGAGGGGGGGGATCTGTGGATGACACTGAGGGGGGGAATCTGTGGATGATACTGAAAGGGGGATCTGTGGATGACTTTGAGGGGGGGATCTGTGGATGACACTTAAGGGGGATCTGTGGATGACACTTAAGGGGGATCTGTGGGTGGCACTTAAGGGGAGATCTGTGGATGGCACTTAAGGGGGGATCTGTGGATGACACTTAAGGGGGGATCTGTGGATTACACTTAAGGGGAATCTGTGGATGGCACTTAATGGGGGATCTGTGGATGACAACTATGGGGGATCTGTGGATGGCACTTAAGGGGGATCTGTGGATGGCACTTAAGGGGGATCTGTGGATGGCACTTAAGGGGGATCTGTGGATGGCACTTAAGGGGGATCTGTGGATGACACTTAAGGGGGATCTGTGGATGACACTTAAGGGGGATCTGTGGATGACACTTAAGGGGGATCTGTGGATGGCACTTAAGGGGGATCTGTGGATGACACTTAAGGGGGATCTGTGGATGACACTTAAGGGGATCTGTGGATGACACTTAAGGGGGATCTGTGGATGACACTTAAGGGGGGATCTGTGGATGACACTTAAGGGGGATCTGTGGATGACACTTAAGGGGGGATCTGTGGATGACACTTAAGGGGGGATCTGTGGATGACACTTAAGGGGGGATCTGTGGATGACACTTAAGGGGGGATCTGTGGATGACACTTAAGGGGGGATCTGTGGATGACACTTAAGGGGGGATCTGTGGATGACACTTAAGGGGGGATCTGTGGATGACACTTAAGGGGGGATCTGTGGAAAGGGGGATCTGTGGATGACACTTAGGGGGGATCTGTGGATGACACTTAGGGGAGATCTAGGGAGGGGTGTGGGGATGTTGGGGTGGGAGGTCCTGGAGGGGTGTTTGGGTGGTAGCTCTGGAAGGGGTGGGAGGTCTGATAGATATGTGGGGGTGGGAGATCCGGGAGGGGGACGGGACCATAATTTTTTTTTGCTATGGGGCCCAGTCATTTCTAGCTACGCCCCTGGGTGCAATCCTCAGCTCTAGCACCCGCACGTTGGAAGAGATACGCTGCTGAGTCACGCCCCCAGTCATGATGCGGTCATGTCCCTAGTTACAAAGTTCAATGCTCTGTTTGCTCCCCGCAGCTTTGGGGCATATTGGCAGTGATCTGAATGACAGCCCATCTACTCAATAAACTCCGTGTCTCCTGGTCTGACCTATGGGAGTGCAAGGTCATCGGATGAATCAGGGGACCTAGCTCTCTATTTAAAACCCCTAGTGCATTCCACCATTGGCAGTGATAGTCTTTGTTTGGCTGCAGCTGGTTCCCTTGTTCCTGGTTCTGGTATTATTATTTGTCCCCAATGTTTCTGACCCCAACTTGTATTCTGACCACTGTCTGTCTGTCTGACGTTTTGGTACTGTGTAGCCCCTCTGCTTCTGACGCGTTTTATACTTTGTGTTATCCATATTGTGTGTTTTGTTTGTCCGATATCTATACAATTGTAGGGACTGTCGTCCAGTTGCCCTTCTGCCATTAAGGGCTTACACTGCAAGTAGGTAACTCAAACAAAACAATAGCTGATCTCATGGAGACCAGCTACAAAAAACACTGCGGAGCCTCATTTAAGAGTCTCAACACAGCAATCCAAAGTGCAAAGCTCCCTGGGAAACAGTAATATGCAAAATAAATGTGGAGCCCCAGTATTGGGTCTACAACACAATGAAAGCCAGATATCCCTCAAAGGAAGGAAAACCAAGCAAAGGGAGTCTCCATTACAGAGATCACCAAATCCACCATATTAAGTGGCCCCTATGTCAAGATCCCGCTTTTTTACTGCAAGTAGGTAGGGATAGCGGGCTGGGTTCTAGTTCAGGGACTCCTTGTCTGCCCTTTTCTACAGTCAGAGCCATATTCTATGTCAGAGCCATATTTTGGAAGTATATGTCAGGAATATTCCAGATTATGCCTTCATATTACCATCGGAAAAAAAGGCCCCCCAGAAGTGCGTGCATTAACTGGCCCTAGTAACCACTCTCTGAGGTGTAGTACAGTGTTATATGTACTATGCTGCAGTCCGCAAGGATGAAATGCTCCTCCGGACACCAGCTGGGGTTGCTCCATTTTATTTTTCTTCTTCACTGTGTCCATTGTATAAAACTCTCTAGAAGCTCCTGCCCCCAAAAAAAAATCATTTAACAGCCCTTCTCTCACAGGTAGGTTCCATTCACACGTCCACAACTTGGGTCCAGATCCGTTCCACAATTTTGCAGAACGGGTGCGGACCCATTCATTTTCAATGGGGCCTGAACGGATGCCGGTAGCACACTATGTGCTGTCCGCATCCGTATTTCCAGAGCCGCACTTCCAGATCCGCAATTCCCTTCCCGAAAAAATAGAATATGTCCTATTCTTAAAAGGCATTTTCTATTATAGTGTCGGCAATGTGCGGTCCACGAAATGCAGAACACACATTGCCAGAGTCTGTGTTTTGCGGATCCGTAATTTGCGTACCGCAAAACACCTACGGACGTATGAATGTACCCGTACAGTAAGGATGTATTTTAGCTGTATTTTTATCTGCTTATTTTTATTTTTTTATTTTTAGTTATATTTTGAGATAAAACACGGGGGGATTGGGAAACAATTCATAGTTTTAGAGTTTTAGTCTCACAATTTCAACTTACAGATAGCTTCCCCCGAGCAAATTATTATTGTAACTTGAGGGGCCATTTATACAGTAAATCCGATAGAAAATAATTGGCCTTGGCAAAAAAATAAAAAAATAAGGTTCAGAAATATACCAATTACGTTTTGTTTATGTTGTTCTCCCAAATAATTGTAAAATAAAAGTGATCATTTTCTAGAGGACAAACATAACTGTTCAATTGAATACAGCAAACCATTTCTTGTTCTTTATCAGAAATTCATAATTGAAGATACAGTAGAACAAAGTACTAAATCAAACAGAATACGAAGCGTTTTGGATAAGGTGAGGGCAATTTATCAGAGCACTGATGTATTGATCTCTTAAAGTCAGCAAGTGCCAGTTTATTTTAAAACTGGTAAACTGGTTTCAAAACTGCGCTTTAAAGAGTAACCAAACTTTTAATTACGTTTTTTGTAAAAGTCCCAAATGCCCTAATAAGACTTTTTCTAATATACTTTATTAATGGATTTTGAATTTCTAATAGAGTTTTCCCTCCCTAAAGCACAGATTTCCCTGTGCTCTTTAAATTCACTTTTCTCCACACCGTTGACTTATCAGCAGCATACGGAATACAGAGTCTACAGTTTATGAATGAGGCCGCAGAGAACGGAGTATGGGCAGGAGCACACATTGCAGCTCCTGCCTGTGCCCCTCAGAGGTTTACTAAATGCTGGCATAGCACATGGGTACCCTGTAACAATGTGCTATGCCAGGATTAGCTGAACGGAGCGGGCTCCTGCCTGTGCCTCTTCACTAAGCTAAGAGTCCTGCATGATAGCTTTCAATTTAGCGAAGCAGGCACAGGCAAGAGCCCACTCCCCTAATCCTGGCATAGCACATGCTTACAGGATACCCAAGTGCTATGCCAGCATTTAGTAAACCTTGGTGGGGCACAGGCAGGAGCACTAATGGGGCCCATTCATAAAGTGTAGACTCCGTACACCGCTGACAAGTCCATGGTGTAGAGAAAAGTGCGCTTTAGGGAGGGACAACTCTATTAAAAAGTCAAAATCCATTAATAAACTATATTAGAAAAAGTATTATTAGGGCATTTGGGACATTTTACAAAAGGCTTAATTAAAAGTTTAGTTACTCTTTAAGAAAAACATAAAAGTATTATAAAGTATCTAATAGAAGGTTTTATCAGTAATATTCTATATGAATATATTTTATTAGATAGATAGATAGATAGATAGATAGATAGATTAGATTAGATAGATAGATCAGTTTTGAGCCATTATGCTTCCATTTCTTGGTGTGCTAAAGGGAAAATATGTATAAAAAAGGGTGTGTAGCAACTGCAAATTAGTAATTTGTCTTCTTCGGCGCTTCACCTGCTTCAAAAACGGACTTTTATTTATATGTAAATGAGGGCTCGCATAAGCCCAGGGGCAGCGTTAAGTTCTTTGGAGCCCAGGCTGCTCTTCCTCTTTAGTTCCTATCCCCGCCCCTGTCTCTGTCTCTGCCCGCCCTTCTATTCCCTTTCTTCCTCCTTCTCTGATATCGAACTCCTGCGCTCAGCTTTGCCTCGGCAGGGCATGCGTACTGCGGCATCAATGTAGCTATTGCGCATGTCCACCACCTTACAGCTAGGTTTGCAGCGTCAGCCGGGGAATGCGCAGTAGCTATATTGATGCCATGCCCACAGTGGGCATCGCAGTGCGCATGCCCCGCCGAGGCAAAGCTGAGCGCAGGCGCAGGAGTTTGATACCAGAGGAGGAGGAAGAAAGGCAATAGAAGGGCGGGCAGAGACAGAGACAGGGGCGGGGATAAGAACTAAAGAGGCCGAGCAGCCTGGGCTCCAAAGAACTTAACTCCGCCCTGGGCACTTGCGAGCCCTCATTTACATATAAATAAAAGTCCGTTTTTGAAGCAGGTGAAGCGCTGAAGAAGACAACAAAGGTACCATTTCATTCATCTAAAGTGATGCTACAAAGCTATGTAAGCGGTCTATAATGTCCAACTTTGATGACAGACTCCCTTTAAAAGTCATTGTAAATAGCACAAAATGTTACACTACACTTGGTAAAGGTGTCACAATTCTCACATACATTAGACTTCTGAATGCCACCTTGAAAACAGCACTTATTTATGCCAATGTGGTGCACAAAAAGATGTAGAGTAGCACTGTAAGGAACCAAACTCGTAATAAATGTGCTGCTGGTGTCAATTAATCCCATGCAATGATATATTTGGCGTATGTCACTCGCATCTTTTTATAAATTCCTCTAGTGCAAATGTCTTGATAATTGTGTCTCCATTTTGACTGTATTCACAGAGATATGTAAACTTAATTGCACCTCCGATGGAAGGCTGTGACATACCCCACGGTATAAGCACACTAATATTTCCTTATTGTAAAAAATCGTCTACTATTAGTCTACTATGCTTTTAAAAAAGGTATACAGACAATAAATGACCCACCAGGGGCCAAAAGTAGATTCTTTTGGTCTCCTGTGGATGAATGGAGCCTACGGATACACTAACGGCATCTACCTGTAATCTGTATCTATATGTCATAACTTAGTGATACTACACACTCACTGATTTCACACATAGTGATTATATATATATATATTTTTGTAGAAGCCAATAAGGAATTATGAAATGCTCCAAAAGTATATTTTGTGGCATTTTTGTCATGTTTTCTGTATTTTTTGAGTCCATGGTGTTTTTTACTTTTAAAAAATTCTGTAGGTATGGGGTTTGTTTTTAGGTGTTTTACAACAGGTCTCTAATAAAAACTTAAAAATGCATACATTTCACAAGCCCAAAAAAATAAAAAAACTGCCACAAGAATACTGAGTGAAGGAAGCCTATTTGCGCTTTGGATATCATACTACCGCTATCATCATGTAGTCAAGTACATCCCAGCAATGTACATCCTAGAGATATGCCCCTAATGTCCAAGATGGGCCAACCCCTTTAAATAGTTTGAGACAGCCAGGCAAAGGCTAAGGAAGACTTGGGGTATACGTGCACTGTCTAAGAGCTAGGAAGCATGCACATGGCCTACTGGCATGGAGGACAGGCTGGGCAGTGAAGCAGAGGCTGTGAAATGCAGGGGGAGAGCAAGACTCTGGTGGCCACCTGTGGATAAGGATGAGTAGGGGCAGCGGACAGGACTGGAGAAGTGAGTAAGGCAGCGACTTTGCCTACCTGGGAGAGCAGTACAGTGGCGGGCATGGGCCACTGTACTAACAGTAAGAAAATTAGTTTTAGATTAGTAAATGTTTAGAGAGAATTAACTGAATATTTCAAGTGAACATTAGTGCTTATAAATAATAAAGGAACGTATTCTGAAGTCAGACAGCTAAGATACCTGTAGAATTTCAATTAGCACCAAGGCGGTGGCCCAATTCCCAGGATGCTTCTTTTGGAGAATTAAAGTTGACAGTGATCTTGATGTCTCTTATTATAATATACACTAATATTTTCGTTTTAAAAATGACCGAGCTGAGGAGGAGGAGGAATATGTCTCCATAGAGATGTGAGAAACGTCCTACTGTATGTACCAGTAGCTTAGCTTTATGGAAAAGTGGCAAAGAAGCAAAGATATCTTTACTACAAATTGTCTGTGGGGAACTTCAAAGTCAAGTGGGACAAAAAGATTTGAGCTCTGAGAACAAGCCAGGCTTTTTATAAACCAAACACTGCCAAATATCCACTATCCCTAGCATCATCCTAGGAAGATATATCTTTGCAGCTGGGTCTGGAAGACTTGTTGACGATTAAAAATAATTCAGCAACATACAGAAAATCAACATAGAAGGTGATCCACACACTTCCAGACCTGTGTTAGGCAATGCCTTGTATTCTTTTATGTTTAATATGTATAAAGATCAACCACCATAGAGAATATTTTTCTGTTGATTCAGTTGGGTGAATACATGTCTGTAGGCGCTGGCGAAGTAAACAACATCTAGCTTATCGCCTGGTTTAGACAAAATCAATACAAAAGGATAAAACGAAACATAATCCAAGCCAAATAACAACTAATGTAGAAACAAGCCCACAGCTGTCTTGTGTTGGCATATTACATTGATTGTATTCAGTAAGCTCTGAAGCAGCAAGGCCCCTTTCACACTCTCCATTCTTATTATAACCTTTACAATGATGCTGAAAGGTCAAGAGGTTCTAGTCTCAAATCCGATATTTTCTTCATTGAGCATCCTTATATCAACATTTGAGCTGCTTGCAAATGTGCTTTAATGTTTACTCTTTTGCATTTGTATTTGATCCCTATTATGGATAGTGTAAAGAAAAATATTTTATCTAATTCTGATTCCCTACCTTCTTTGGATTACATCCTTGTTTTTAGCCCTTATTTGTGTCTAGGCGGAGAACCGGTAGGAAGAACACATAAAGAAGTATATGTTGTTCTGATGGACTAGAATGTGGTTGGAGATCCTTTTTGAATACTACGGCGTATATTATAGCACAGTTGCATATTTGGAGGTTATGCAACAGGTTATGATCAGGACCCCTGCTGATCAGCTGTTCGAGAAGGCAGCGGCCTTATCGCTGCTTTTCCTAGGCCCGTTACGTCACGTTCATCGTTCTCATGGCCTAGAAGTAGCAGCAATATCAAGCACAGCCGCTATACTATGTACGGCGCTGTGCTTGGTGAGCTGTGAGAAGGCAGCGGTGCTCATAGGAGTGCCCGTTCCTTCTCAAAACAGCTTATCAGTGGGGGTCCTGGGGGTCGAACCCTGCCTGATCAGTATTAAAATGTTGGAAAACCCTTTTAAAGGGGTATTCCCATCACGCCGTTTCAGACTTACCTGCTCCCGGCGTGCCGTCCACTTCCTGGTTTCGGCAGGGGACGGGTTCCATCTTGATTGACGTCTTCTCCCGGCTGGGCCGCGCGCTGGACTGAACGCGCACGACGCCGGCATGCGTCCTGGTGACTTCTTCCTGGCAAGTATACTATACTGGCCAGGAAGAAGTCACCATAGCGCATGCGCGACGTCGGCGTGCGCTTTCGGGACTGCGCGCGGCCGGGCGAAAAGAAGAAGTCGTCTGCGCAAGCGCGGCCACCGCGATTCCGGAGAAGAGCGGTGGCCGTAACCAGGGGAGACGGAAGACAACAGTCAGGTAAGTATATCTTCTTTTTCTTCTAAGGGGTGGGAATTAGTTAATTAAATATATTTAGAAAAATGATCACTGTTAAATCATTAACAGATTTAACAGTGATCATTAAGATGGGAATACCCCTTTAATGACACCAGCATGTCTGTTTATTGTGTTTAATAAAAGCCCTTATTCTACAGTGCTTGATGATAAATGCATCAATCTGCGCTCGTTATAATTGCCACCCATTCAGTTTTAGTGATTATTGGCAACACATCCCTGATTACACAGGGAGATGTACCGAAAATAATCAGACATCTCGGCCAAATCGGCCAAAAATTTGCAATTGCTTGTTTATCGGCCAATCGGTAGCATGATTATATGAGTCAATTATCAGGACTGAGCATTCCAACTAACCCTCCTGATGTAACCCACCAGATTTATCAGTGATACAATCGTTGAATGTGCAACGCCTCTCTACAGGCAGCCCTGAGGACGTAGAAAAGACCACAGGGCAGTTTGCATTTTCAGTCTGCACTTTTACATTAAGTGCTGAACTTAAAACAGTCTGTGTCACTAATGCACACAGAGCATATTTGAGCATCTGTAATACATTATAAATTCCAAATAAACATGAAAAACAAAAATTCCTTAATAGGACTTAAAAATCCAAAATTTGATTTAAAAAGAATGAAAAAGCCCCTTACAACAGAGAACTTGCTGGGTCTGAGGAGATGAGCACACTATATTCACGTGTCCCCACGCGTTCGGTGTTGTCAAAGTGTGCTCATCTCCTCAGACCCAGCAAGTTCTCTGTTGTTAGGCCTCTTGCACACGGGCGTCATGTTTGACACCCGGATAAGATGCGAGTGCGTTGCGGGAATCGCGCGATTTTTCCAGCAGCGTGTGCTAACGTTGTAGTGCGTTAAGCACGCGCGTGAAAAAATCCGCGATGCTTAGTACCCAGACCCGAGTCAGACTTCATCACTGAAGTCTGGTTTAGATGAGTATTCTGTATGTGTAATTATTTTCCTTTATAACATAGTTATAAGGGAAAATAATCGCATGCTATTACAGAATGCAATGTTCCCAGGGCTTTAAGGGTTAAAAATAATAAGAGTTAACTTACCTTCTCCCATTGTACGCGCAGAGCCCCAGACGTCTTCTCTCTTGATAGTTTTGATGCTTGAGGACCTGTGGTGGCGTCACAGGGTCACATGGTCCAATCATAGAAGCATTTGAGTGGACCATGTGACCCATGTGATCCTGTGACATCACGGCAGGTCCTTCATCCAACAGATCCTTGGATGAAGGACCTGCCGTGATGTCACAGGATCACATGGGTCACATGGTCCACTCAAATTCTTCTATGATTGGACCATGTGACCCTGTGACGTCACCACAGGTCCTCAAGCATCCAAACTATCAAGAGAGAAGACGTTCTGGGGCTCTGCGCGTACAATGGGAGAAGGTAAGTTAACTCTTTATTATTTTAACCCTTTAAAGCCCGAGGAACATTGCATTCTGTAATTAGAATCGATTATTTTCCTTATAACTATGTTATAAGGAAAATAATGACGATCGAGTCCCCATCCCGATCGTATCCTAGCAACCATGCGGGAAAATCGCAGCGCATCCGCACATGATTGCGGATGCTTGCGATTTCCCGCATCCCCATTCACTTCTATGGGGCCTGCGTTGCGTGAAAATGCGCAGAATATAGAACATGCTGCGATTTTCACGCAGCGCAAAAGTGATGCGTGAAAATCACCGCTCATGTGCACAGCCCCATAGAACTGAATGGGTCAGGATTCAGTGCGGGTGCAATGCGTCCTCCTCACGCATTGCACCCGCGCGGAAAACTCGCCCGTGTGAAAGGGGCCTAAGGGGCTTTCTCTTAATCCTTAGTTATATCAAACATTATTAAAAGTTATGTTTTAGCATGTCACTGACCCTTTAGTATTTTGCCTTCTAGTCTCTGAGCAGTTTGAGGGACGCACCGAGCTCCCTTGTTTGGGACAGTCTTTGTCTCTCTATATTCTTTTAAAAAGAATGAATCAGAAAATGTTCACAAAAAACAATGGGACACATTTATTAGGACTAGCGTTTTAGACGCTGGTCTTAATAAAGCCTCATAGCTGGCAGTGGATCTGCTGTAGTTATGTAGAGGCCCAGGCCTCTCCATACCTTCGGTGCATCCAGCGCCAATTCTAAATGTCAGACAGTTTCCTAGCTGTCTTACATTTAGACCATTTTCTATGCCTAAACAGATAGAGGCGCAACTAACCATCTGAGCCTGAAATACGCCCAATTTAGGCGTATTTCAGATAAATAAACGGCTCTCAATATTTCTTTGCACATACACTAAATAAAAAAATACAACCTGTACATGTCAGCTTGGCAGCTGAAGGCATCTCTGTTGGTCCCATGTACATATGTGCCACATTGCTGAGAAAACTATATACAAATGAGTCTCTAGAAGCAATGGGGGCATTGCTGTTACACCTAGAGGCTCAGCTCTCTCTGCAGCTGCTGCTCCCTCTGCTTTTTGATTGACTGGACTAGGCAGTGTCTAACGTGATCACAACTAGCCCTGACCTCCTAAAGTCTATCAAAGTACAGAGGGTATAGCATTTGCAGAGAGAGCAGAGTCACTAGGTGTAACAGCAACACCCTCATTTGCATATATTAAAACTTAATTTTTCTCAGCAATACAGGCACATATGAATATGGGACCAACACGATGCCTTCAGCTACCAAGCGCACATGTAACAGGTCATAGCTACAAATCTGCAGACAGATGCCTTCTAAAGGGGTTCTCCGGGAATTTAAAAAATGAGAATACTTAAATATTACTTTAGTATAAATATATTCCCAAATATCTTTCATTAGTTATAATGGTTTATTTTGTCTAGAGAGCAATCATCAAGAGAAATAAAATGGTCGCTGTCCTATTAGTACACACAAAACCTGTCCTAGTCACACAGCAGGACAAGTTACTTCACAACGTTGAGCTAAAGAGCTGCCTCATACTCCTCTCTGCTCTACTTGTCAGGGATTACGATCCTGAACATTACATGCAATTATAAAAGTATTCAGATGCAGATGCTGGTTTAAAAAAGGAAGAATATTTTTTATGGGACAACCCCTTTAACAATAACTGCCCTATTGACGGATAAGTACACTTTTATGCATCACAGCTTCTCCATTTTCTAACCCAAAGTCACAATAAATGTATGGATAAATGTATGCATTATAGAACCTCACTACGTATTCAATACTTCTTTTTCCAGTGGACTCTTGCTGGTCTCATGCAGTCTAGTTCCTTCTTATATAAAGTGTATAAGCACTGCTTACATTATAGTATTTGCTGTATGTGCTTCTGAAAATCTATTCTTATACCAGGAAGAAGGAACATTTGGCAGTTTTACAAAATATCTTTATTGAACAATATTCTTTTCACCACAGGGACCTGAGAGGTGCAAGATCATGAAATATTCTGGATCGTCAAACAATCAGATTCAGGTGTAAACACTCTGATACTGTATACGTTTTCCATAAAGAGACTATGCAGTGCTCTGTATCTGCTGTGACCATCCCACCAGACCTGCACTTTGGAGGATCTAGGAGCATTAGCAACCACTGTTGCTCCTAGAAGCTCCTAGAAATTATGCCCTATTCACAGGAGGATAGGTGTCTAATCCACTGTTTCACCCACCCACGTTCCCCATATGAATGGACGTCAAGAATGCACCTTGCTTCTCCATTCATTCTCCATGGGATTGCCGGAGACAGCCGAGTACAGCCCTATAGAGATGAATGCATGTTCAACTACCACTCCATCCATATGAGGAGGACACAGGAACTCCCTTCTCATAATTTGTGGGTGTCCAGACGGACCTTCACCAATCAGACACATGTCCTATACTGTGGATGGGGATAAGTTTAAATCTTGGGAACACCCTTTTAAATTGTAAGTCTTAATTAGCTAAGAAGCTTTGCTATCACACTTGATGCCAATGCTAATGAGCTTCCGTCATACATTTTGATGCTGTTTTCTTGTACCAGTGTGAACTTTATTCAGCAATGATGTACATGACCTTTCAAGAGCATGCAGCTCCACGCCATTACTTTAGACGAATAGTTTCTGTGATCTCAGCGCCACATCAGTAAACCTATCTATTTTGCTATAAATAATTTTCATGATTGCCCCATAAAAAGTGACAGGCACTTAAATGCTGCAGCTATTAGAGATCATTAATTGATATTCACTGCCACATTGGAAGGAATAGCCCTTTCAATTTCAGGGCTAAACACTTCTCATTGCCTTCACATAAAATTAAAATTAAACTAAATATTAAAAAATTAAAGAAAATAACTCATGTACAGTAATTAGGGTTGGGTGCTTATTCTGACTTATTCATGTTATATAATTGATAATTGTATCTCTGACTGGCAGATCTATTAGCTATTTTTAAAATATTATTTTGTCTTTCAGTATTGCAATGCATTTCAAAGGGGCCTTAACTAGGCTCTCGAAGCCCAGCAGTCTACCACCCTATCAGAAGCCCACAATGAATCAGAGACATGTCTTCCTCTTTAACAACCACTGCTCCACAGTTAATCAGACATTTGTTATGAATAGCTGCTCAGCCTGCATGAAGTGATGTCACTAGCCAGGTGAGATGACCTCACTTGTTCAACCTCCCTGCGCTAGACAATTTGAGGGAAAATACTCATTTTTAACCCATTCCGACCATTTTAAAAAAAATAAAATTATCCTTCTGGAAAACCCCTTTTAATGGTGTAGGTTTTTCCAGATCAAGTAGAGGAAATAAATAAGAAATCACTCAATTTTGAGGAAAAAAATGTAGGGAATCATCTACAAAAATAATCTCAATTAATAGTTTGTTGCTGCTCCTCAGGCTTTAATGTTAACTTGAATTCTTTGAAGTATGGACTTCACTAATCATAAAGAAATATTCCATACACAGACATAAAATCCCAGTTGAAAATGTGTTGATAAAAGATAGGTTGCACAAAACCCTACAAATTGTAGACTCAACTTTTTTAGTGCACCAGGGTGGGGGGATAGGTTTAATAATATTTCCCCAATAAGTCTGATTTAAATTAGCACATAAATCTTCAAATTTAAAAACGCTGAACACAAAAGGCTAATACATTTTCAGACTAATAGACTTTTTATTAAATCCAAACTTTCATCTCTTTTATGAGAAAGAATGAATTTTATAAACTGTGTGAAGGTCACTCTTCACCTTGTAACTGTCACTAAATGAATAAGGAAAGATGGTTGTGCCCTTAAACGTTAGAAAACCACTGATATTTTATAAATGTTTAAACATATTTTCTTTGTGGCAAAATCTCATCTAAGCCCTTTATGAAGAAAATAAAATAACAGTGGAAAGTAGAAACCTAGGATTTTACTGGACTAAGACATAGCAGTGAGATATCACTGAAAGGTTACATCTAGGTGAGCAATCAAGCTAAGCCAAAAGTAATATTTAACTGGAATTCCTTAATACTTGCTATCTTTGCAGACGATGAAGCTTGAGCTAGTGACTGTAAAACAGAAGTGATAGAGTGAAGGTCACCATTGTGTGACTGCTCCAGCCAACTCATGATCTATCATCTCTACTCTTTGAGAATCACAAGAGAAGATAGACTGTCCCTAGCTCTGACCTACATTTACTTACTCATTCGTCCTCCAGCTGTCTGTCAGTTTATAGACTACAAAAAAATCAGTAAGTAAAAGGAGCCTAGAATAACAAAGTGTTTGGGGGGAAAAATATGTTTGACAAAAATAAAACTGATTTGACGTCCTGCAGGCTTTTCCACATGAAATCATGTCAGGAGGTAATAGCAAGGGTAATACATTTTTACCTTAGGAAAAACTCATAGGTACAGTCTTGCCATTGGTGGGTAATATTTTTTCAGACAAGCTTTTCCACGTAGGTCAGGTTTGTCATTTGTCAGATATTTTTTTTGGGTGTAAACTGTATGAAGGTTTGCATCATTATGGGTTAACTGAGAAAAAAGCCATACATAGGGTTCTACAGTGACCTACAGAAACTTGACTGACTTACACAGTTACTGTATATACAATATTTCTATATATTTTGAAGATGCCTTCAACTGCAGAAATAATCAGATATTACAGTAACAAGGCCTTTTCTTGGCAAACATTATGAAACATATACAGTAAAACCTCTTTGAGACAACAGACCAAAATTGCACTGAAAATTAGTCTTTTGTGGGGTGGTCTTCTCAACGAAGATGAGCAGTATGCATTATGTATGTTGCGACTGAAAATCTGTCACTGGAATTCTGCTCTGTATATGGGGTGATCAAAGAGGTGGTCTTTTGAAGAGGTTTTAAGGCGGTCATACACATTTATGCTGTTGGCTATACAATCATTTGGCCGACAGCTATCTCTTTCGACTCACAACTCCCTCATACAAATGCACGTTCGACTCAGCCAAAGGTGCACATGTATTCAGCGTAGAGAGTGGAGAAAGCCACTGCAAGTGGCTTATTTCCTGAGAGAACAAAAGGATAGAGCAAAGATATTCATTTCCCCCGATACTTCTTTCCTCGACATCATCTGTCAGGGGAGAGTCGGGAGCTCCACCTACAACATTAAACTGCCAACCGAAGGCCAACAAAACACTAATGTGCATAGGGGCCTTTATTGTATAAGACATTAAGCTTCATTCCAAGCTGTAGAAGACTAGTCCATCCAAATAATACTATAGCATCACAGAGTTGTTGTGATTTAGATTTCTTAAAAAAGTAAATGTTCAGGACGAGTAGCAAAACTTTGATAAATATACTTTAGTTGCAGAGAAATTGCCTGTTTTCTACTCAGTGGTGTTTGTCATTTTAGCAAAAGTGGCTCTATAAAGAGCATCCATATTGGTTGTCACAGTTGAATTACCTTCTCAGCAGCTGACAGGAAACACTTTATTACAGATTGAACAGGCTAACAGAATGAAGGTTGTGAGACGCTAACTCAATAAAGATGGCTGTACTTCCTGTTGCCACTTTTGTAAAAATGTAAGCTGCAACAATAAAGAAAAATGTAAATTTCTATGTAAGTAAAAGAAACATTATTACTGAACTGTGGATACTGCTCTAACTTCTGATTTAGTAACACATTTTTCAAAAATTTTTTTGAGGATTTCTTAAAGAGATTGTCCCCCTATTCTCTGAGCAAGAAAAGAGAGCATAGAGTGATATGTGACACATAGGGGGTCATTTATCATGCTGAAAGACGTCTAAATTAGTCATATTTCCCATGATGTAAGGGGATCCGGTCTACGGCGCAGCCAGTGATTGGCTTCCGCTATGTCCAACTGCATGTTTAGGGAAAGTAAGAGGGTCTTTTATTAAGACTGGCGTTTTAGATGCCAGTTTTATAATCCCCTATAGCTGGCGGCAGATCTGCCAAAGTTATATAGAGCTTCCAAGCGGTCTTACATTTAGACCATTTTGGTAAATGAAATGTGCCTGTCGGGCCTGTTCCCTTCCTTGCCTACGTCATGCCCACTTTTTTAGAACTGGCATGAGCGAGGAGAAGTCGCAGATTGCAGTGCAACTAACCGTTGCTGTCCTCAATCTGCAACTTCTCCCCACTCACGCCAGTTCTAAAAAAGTGGGCATGACGTAGGCAAGGAAGGGGACAGGCCGACAGGCACATTTCATTTACCAAAATGGTCTAAATGTAAGACAGCTTGGAAGCTGTCTTACATTTAGAAGCGGCAGTCGAAACGCCGAAGTTATGGAGAGGCCTGCGCCTCCTCATAATTTAAGCGGCCCACCGCCAGCAATGGGGCTTTATTAAGACCGGCGTCTAAACTGCCAGTCTTAATAAATGTGCCCCATAATGATCAAAGAAAATCTGTCACCTCTGCCAAGGTCTATGATGTCCATAAAGGAAAGAACTTCTGAACGCACTTTCAAAAGCCCTCCAATGCATCCCAGCGTCAATCTGACGGCACAGAGGGGGAACAGGAATGCGTATGGACATATTTTTTTTTACAAAAGGTTTAGAATAGGTTGCCAAAAATGTACCCCTCATCAACATGATTACAAGCATTTGTTAAAATGATTGATGAAATATGAAAAATGATGACAAAAACTGTCTATTTAAGCAATTTGAGCAATTGTGCTTGTATATATAGTACATTACCCTTATGCTAGCCTAGAACAATATACTGTAGCTAGTCAACTATTGGGAACAAGGGAGATTTATCTAAACTGGTGAAAAGGAAAACCGGCTTAGTTGCCCATAGCAACCAATCAGATTCCTTCTTTCATTTTTCACAGCTTCTTTGGAAAACAAAAGAATAAATCTATTTGGCTTTCCTTTCCTTTGCTAAACTGGCTTTATTGCCCGTAGCTGCCAATCACAGTGCAGCTTTCATTTCCTATAATGTTCTTGAAAAGTGAAAGCTGCACTGTGATTGGTTGCTGTAAACAGCAAAGATAGTTTTAGTCAATTTCCATAATGCACCACAAATAGTGCAATCGAAATAATCTCTTTGTTTATTTGGTAAAATAGAGATTAATGTGCAGTACATGTACCCAGAGACTGAGCAGTTCACATTCTAGTATAAAAATAAGGTTATCTTCCCATTGGTTCTATGGTTCTCATGTGAGACCTTATTGTCCCATTAAATAGAGAATAAGGAAAAAGAATGCTCTATTTTCTGTTTCCTTTCCCATCACTGGCTTCTCATGAGGCTTTTGTCAGGAACAGTAGCTCTTGTATTTTGTGTTGCTCTCTAGTATTTCTGTTTTCCTCTGATTTCCTCGGAGATGTTACAATCCAGCGTTTGTACTCTGGCATATTTCATTCAGTCTATACAGCTGATGTGCTGAAGAACTTCCTCCTTCCTAAAAGAACAGCTTGTATATTCATCCTAGCATCATGGAATATTTTGGACAATGATTAAGGGAATCAGTTTTGTCCACATCTATCCAGAACTATAAATGTCACCGCAGTTGAAGCATAGTTCTCGTAAAGATGCAATCTTTTATACCTAGTGCGGTACACGTCTTTCTAACTCTGAAAAGATTGGTTTATAAGGAGCATCTGCCAAGGAGATAATGGTGAACATACACGCCTCAACACTGAAATTGCATCCCCAAGCAGGAAAATTTGTGAAATTATGGAAATCACAGGATCGGAAGACATGTTAATGATATGCAAATGATCAAAAAAATGGAAACAAAATATTGAAAACAACATCGATTTACTCAGGATAGAGTATGAGCACCACACTCAGAAATACTCATACTTACATGCCTTGCATGATATCAATGAGGTTATTAATGATTGTCTGAGGAATGTCCTGCCTCACTGAATGCACTTTGGCACTCAAATCATCAAGATCCGCTGCTGGCAGCTCCATTTGCAATTGCCGACCAATGACGTCAAAGATGTGCTCAATGGCAGACAAGTCTGGAGACTCTGCAGGCCACAGTAGCATGGTCAGGCCACACAAGTTACTCACAGTAGCACGAGCAGCAGGTGGCCTGGAGTTATCCTGTTCAAAAACAGCTCCTGAGATGCTTTGTAGAAATGGCTGTACCACTGGTTCCATGACTAAATCAATGTAACACTGAGCTGTTAGTACCTGAAATGAAGACTAGAGGAGTCCACCTACCATACATTATGCCACCCCACACCATACTCCTGGGATTAGGACTGGGTGTGATGTTCCCTTGTGAAGGCTTCTTCATGGCATTGGCCACTTGGTCTCCGGACCTATCTCCGGCTATCATTGTATCCGAAACACCAGCTGAACTTATTGCTGAAGAGGACAGACCTCCATTTCAGCTTCCATTGCCATCTTGCTGTGCACTATGATACAATTTGAGAGCATTGGTGTGAATTCAATAAAACACCTGTAGCTGATGGTCTGGCTCATAGCCCATTGTTGTTCAAACGCCTTCTGATGCTTTTGGTAGACACTTTTTGCTGCTCTAGGTTTTGGATGTAATGTCCACTGAAAAACCAAGGTCTCAGTTCAAGGATTCTATCACTTTTTGCGACAAGTGGTGATAACTGGCACATCAACAGACATGCCACAGATTGGAGCTAGGTGCTTGACAATTTGATTATTTGCTGATCTTAGTGATATCTACAACCTCCTCGATTAGCATACCCATATGGCTTGTCTTTCTTGGTGTTGCAATTTCAAAGTTGAGGAATTTTGAAACAAATACAACCTACAAGATGCTACTCTCATCCAAAATGATTAGGATGGAATTTACTGTGGTGGATAAAGGGTTTTCCTGGGGAAAAAACTTTATGATAGAAATAGATAAGCTTGTGATCAGAAAAGAATCAACTTAGCAAATAGAATACAAGTTTCATATGTAGCCATTCCACCCCTGGTAAACATACCATGAAACTGAAGGTTACAAGCCACTGTGTATTCTGCGCATGTGCAGAAGAAGTTCCAAGCAATGGATGTGTAGATGGTTTTGGGATGATGTCATCACTTGCTTAAAGGGGTTTTCTCACTATTACTTCCTTATCTGTGAGGGTCCAGGGTCTGAAACTGAATACCAAGACTTACATCTCTATTCACTTAAATGGAACTGTGTTTCAGTTTCTTGCTGAGTGGATGGCCAAGAGTACCATGTGGCAGTTACTTCATTCTTCACAAAAGGGGGTTCCAGAGGTCAAACTCCCACCAATCAGAATGTGTTAGAATATCTTAGCAATATGTCATCCTAAATTGGGAATGACTTTCTAAAGTATGTTGCTTGAAATGTGATGTCAAATGGATGGTCTACCCATGGCAGTATTATTGGCATACTATTTTATAGAGGTTAGCAGCTGCATAACTGGTACAGATACTATACTGTTAAGAAGGTATTCTGGCAATAACAATGGATCCCATATCCACTGGACAGGTGATAACTGCTAGATTGGTGGGGTCTGACCACTGGGACCTGCACAGATCATGAGAACGGGAGTCCTGTTTGAATGGATCAATAGTCATATGTGTGTACCACTGCTCTATCCACTATATAAAATATAGCAGTGAGAGTAATAGCAAAGTATAGCCTTCTGTTATCTCTGTCAGTCCCATAGAGAATGAATGGAGTGGTAGTGTGCATGGTCTACCACAGGTCCTATTCAAAAGGAGGGACTTGGAGACACTATTCTCATGACTTGCGGTGATCCAAGCAGCTGAATTCCTATCAATCTAGCACTTTCTCCATATCCAGTGGATAGGGTATAACTTAGTACCAGAATACCCTATTAAGGTAAATTAATGGGATTCTTTAACGGCATTTGACCTTATAGAGCTGCGGACATGGCTAGATCGCCGCTAGCATGTCCGCAGTATAGCAGTAAAATAGCTTTGGGTGCTTTTATTTTCTTTAAAAAATGATTTTATTGATATGCAAATTAACCCGTGAAGGTGCCCAAGGGGCGGTACTTACCTTCCTGGTGCCCAGCCACTCCCCCACGTGAAGGAGCCCAGCACCGCCTGCGTCCGCCGAATCTCCTCCTTGCTTCAGTGAGATCGCCGTAAATCTCACGATGCGCGAGATCGCACATGCGCAGTTCCTTCCCTGAGGCTGATGCCAGCACAGGGAAGGAACACTATGTTGCTATTGCGCATGCACAATCTCAAGCATCGCGAGATTTACGGTAATCTCACTGAAGCAAGGAGGAGATTCGGCGCACTTAGGCGGTGCTGGGCTCCTTCACATGGGGGCGTGGCTGGGCACCAGGAAGGTTAGTACCACCCCTTGGGCACCTTCCCGGGTTAATTTGCGTATCAATAAAATAATTTTTTTAAGAAAATAAAAGCACCCAGAGCTAATCTACTGCTATATTGCGGACATGCTAGCGGCGATCTAGCCATGCATGTCCCCAGCTCTATAGGGTCAAATGCCATAACAGAATCCCTTTAATTTATCATCAGCTGCTTATTTAGCCAATCAATATGAAAATCTCAACAGCTCCTTTAAACTAATTTTTGAGAAAGTTTGGTGACAGCAATATACATGTAATAGGTCCCACAAGAATCAGTAATATGAGGGCAGGTTATGTGTCAATGGATTACTAGACTTATTTGCATTTTTAGTTAGGGCTCATGCACGGGGCCATTTTACGGCTGTGTTTTATACAGGGATGTAATACACAATCCTTTACTGTACGTCCATGTTCCTCCAATTTCATACAGAGTATATACAGAATTTTTTTTGTGTTCAATTCTGCATGAAACAAGATCGATCCCGTGTTTTATGCATCTGTTATGCTTAGTTATGCACATTTTGTTATTGTTTTCTGTTCTTCTAAAAATGAAACGGTGATGTGAACCCAGCCCTAACGCCATAGACTTTGTCCCGCTATCTTTTCTTTTAAAGTTGGGGGTCGGGGGGGCACTAACCTGATTGATAGCCCAAAGATATTAGATTAAGGCCTCATGCACACAGCCGTGTGTGGACCGTGGTATCCCGGCCTGGAATCCAGCTGACAGCAGGAACGCACGGAGTCATTGGTTGCTATGACGCCGTGCGCTTTGTGCCACCGCTGGACTACAGTAATACACTTTGTTTTAGTCTATCTTTGTAGATTTTTTATTCCATTTTCTTTATATGCTTTTGGGGGCAGCTATCTTGCTTGAACTGCTGCTCTGAGGGGTATACAGCAGTTTCAGATTTGATTTAATTACAGCAGGCATTTGGACATAAGAAACTTTAGTCAAAAAACCACTGACTTTTCAGAAAGAGCGGGCATGCCCTGTGACCCGTGCAGAGCTTGACCTCACAGGATAGGAGTTTGGGAGGGAGGAGGAGCTGAACTGGTCCATCACATAACAGTGATGGTGTGATCCTGTGCTATCAGCCTCAAGCTTTATAAGAGGTATATGATCTTTCCTTGTAATCCTGACATGTGATAATGAGAAGACTGCTTTTTTTAGATGCTTTTAAAACATTTGATTGTGACAAACACCTTTTCGGTGAACAACCTCATTGTTTGCTATAACAGCAGCTTTAGAACATTAAGCACAGAGCGGATGAATATGTGGCAGATCACATCAGTTTTGTTCAGTCTAAAGGCTAGCAATTCATTACAGCATTAGAAAGATATGTATGAATACAATGAACAACGCTTGCTCGCCTTCCAAAAACTCATTGGAGCAATAAAAAATAAGGGCTGTTTGTCAAAGCTTGTTGAATAAAGGCTGAAGACCCAGGACAGAATTATTTTTGCCCAGTGTTACAAAAAAGTTAATGAGCCACAATCATTCATACAGAGCTGGCCACACAAATAGTACTCTGTTCTATCAGGTCAGAGACATAGATGACCACATTGGAGAGAGGTTTAGAGGGCAGGCCAAAGTGACAGATTTTACACCCCTTGACCTGACCAAAGAATTCCAGTCCCATTCACTAAGTGCATGATGTAACTTTCCTAGAGATATTCTTGTGTAAGAATGTTTTTTTTTGTAAACTCTGGACCTGTACTTACTTGTTTCCCAGCACTGGCTCCAGGCTCCTTCTCCTGCAGTGCTCCGCTCGGCTCCCTCAATGTCAACATCCAGTTGGATATTGCTGCAGCCAATCACTGGCTGTGGAGGTGAACGGCGCCCTTAAGTCATGACAAATGGTCACATGATGTAAGGGGATCCGGTCTACGGCGCAGCCAGTGATTGGCTGCAGCTACTGTATGTCCAACTGGATGTTTAGGGTCATTTATTGAGACTGGCGTTTTAGATGCCGGTCTTAGCATCCCCTATACCTGGCGGCGGATCTGCCAAAGTCATATAAAGCTTCCTCGCGGTCTTACATTTAGACCATTTTGGTAAATGAGACTGGTCTGTTGAGCCTGTCCCCTTCCTTGTCCACTTTTTAGAACTGGCATGAGCGTGGAAAAGCTGCAGACCTTGGCGTCGCAATCTGCGCCAGAAATACTTGCGTTGGTGCGGATCCGTCTGTTTATTTGCACAGAGGGATCCGCACCTATAATGCAAACGTTTGTATCCGTTCAGAACGGATCAGTTTGCATTAGTTTTAAAGAAAAATGACAAAGTCCAAAACTGATCCGTTTTGAATTACATTGAAAGTCAATGGGGAACGGATCCGTTTTCAAATGCACCATATTGTGTCATTAAAAACGGATCCGTCCCCTTTGACTTACATTGTAATAAAAAATGGATATGTTAGGCCCCGCCTCTTCAGACGGACACCATAATGCTGCATGCTGCGTTTTCGTGTCCGCCTCCAAAACAGAATAGAAGCGGAACGGAGCCGAACTGATGCTTTCTGAACGGATCCTTATCCCTTCAGAATGCATTGGGGCTTAACTGATCCGTTTTGGACCGTTTGTGAGAGCCCTGAAACGGATCTCACAAACGGAATCCAAAACGCTAGTGTGAAAGTACCCTAATATAGGCATATTTCTGGTTAGTAAATGACCCCCTAAGTATTTACTAAAACAGACATGTCATGAGAGGAGACAGATCCTAATAACTGTATGAAACAACTCACGGGACACTTCTTTTTCATTTTTCGACTAACCATGCACCGTTCATATCACAAAACCACATATTATTGCTCGGTGCATGCAGTATGTATACTAGCTTTGATGTGTTCTGTATAGATGAAGGCTATATATGAAGCTGGCCACCAGCCACCAGCACATGGATCCCTGGGGAGTGTGCATGACAAGCACTGATAACTGATATCCACTCTCGAATCCCTGTACACCCAGGTCGTCAGGGAGTTTCAGTCAATGGGTAGTGATAAACATTCTCCATGAATGACTCAAACAGTCTCATTCATCAGAGCCACATTATCTGAACTGGAGAAAGTACAAAGCCACCACTGTGTCACAGAGTCATTATCCTTCTCCTGAGAGGGATGCGGTTACAGAGTACGCTTCACGCCTGCTCATGCTGCGTATATTTTACATTATTACTTGGATTAGACATATTTCTGCATTACCATTAGTCTACAAATCATTTATTTGAGACAAATGTTAATTCTATCAGCAATAGTCTGAATTAGTCACTCGATTGTATCTATAATAATGATTCGAGCTGAAATACACGTTACATATGGATCCATATGGTATTGCAAAGTACTGACCAAAAACTGACTGTGGCCTAAAGCTAAGTTCACACCTGCATTTGGCGCTGTATTGTTAGATTTCACAGCAAAATTGGTGCTACACGCAACGCTATTCTTGCTGTCAAAACTATGGATTTTACCTGAGGGGATCCAATCTAGTCAATTTAGGACTACAGCACAGAGATGCATCACAAAGGAGTGAGTAGGCCCTTACAGTCTCCATGATGATGGACTACAGGGGTAGTGTCCCATTTAAATGAGTTTATCGTGACAAGCATTTTTGTTTGGGGGGATCACAGTGTATTTTTTTTTTTTACTTACGGCACCCTTTCAGGTAAATGAAACATTGCGTGCACATAATCAAATGCATTCTATGGTCATATGGAATGCCCCAGAGCTTGGTTCTAGCTAATAAATAGGGGCTCCTAAGAGGGGCACCTACTTATTTACTCAGCATACCCTACATGGCCGGATGCCAATGGGTTGCCTAACCAAACCGAGAACCCTTTAAAGGGTTTTCCGGTTTGCATCAACAGCCTTTAAAATAATCATTTATGAAGGTAGCTGTAATTATGTAATGTATTTCTTTTACCTTTATTGCTTCTATCTTCTGTTTTGGGCTGTGGTCACACGACCATGTCCATGAAGCTCTTTTTATTTCCTGTGTTGTCCATACAAGGGGAGTGTCTTTGTAAATAGCTGGGTGGGAGGAGCTATAAATTAGCTGAGTGTTGTTAGGGGCAGTGATAGGAGAGTGTCTATGTAACTAGCTGGTGGGAGGAGCTATAAACTAGCTGGGTGTTGTTAGGGGCAGTGATAGGAGAGTGTCTATGTAACTAGCTGGTGGGAGGAGCTATAAACTAGCTGGGTGTTGTTAGGGGCAGTGATAGGAGAGTGTCTATGTAACTAGCTGGTGGGAGGAGCTATAAACTAGCTGGGTGTTGTTAGGGGCAGTGATAGGAGAGTGTCTATGTAACTAGCTGGTGGGAGGAGCCATAAACTAGCTGGGTGTTAGGGGCAGTGATAGGGGAATGTTTATGTAACTAGCTGGTGGGAGGAGCTATAAACTAGCTGGGTGTTAGGGGCAGTGATAGGAGAGTGTCTATGTAACTAGCTGGTGGGAGGAGCTATAAACTAGCTGGGTGTTGTTAGGGGCAGTGATAGGGGAATGTTTATGTAACTAGCTGGTGGGAGGAGCTATCAACTAGCTGGGTGTTGTTAGGGGCAGTGATAGGAGAGTGTCTATGTAACTAGCTGGTGGGAGGAGCTATAAACTAGCTGGGTGTTGTTAGGGGCAGTGATAGGGGAATGTTTATGTAACTAGCTGGTGGGAGGAGCTATAAATTAGCTGAGTGTTGTTAGGGGCAGTGATAGGAGAGTGTCTATGTAACTAGCTGGTGGGAGGAGCTATAAACTAGCTGGTTGTTGTTAGGGGCAGTGATAGGGGAATGTTTATGTAACTAGCTGGGTGGGAGGAGCTATAAACCAGCTGGGTGTTGTTAGGGCGGATAGGAGTGTCTATGTAACTAGCTGGTGGGAGCAGCTGATGAGCTAGGGAGTGTCTATGTAACTAGCTGGTGGGAGGAGCTATAAACTAGCTGGGTGTTGTTAGGGGCAGTGATAGGGGAGTGTCTATGTAACTAGCTGGGTGGGAGGAGCTATAAACTAGCTGGGTGTTGTTAGGGGCAGTGATAGGGGAATGTTTATGTAACTAGCTGGGTGGGAGGAGCTATAAACCAGCTGAGTGTTGTTAGGGGCGGTGATAGGAGAGTGTCTATGTAACTAGCTGGTGGGAGGAGCTATAAACTCGCTGGTTGTTGTTAGGGGCAGTGATAGGGGAGTGTCTTTGTAAATAGCTGGGTGGGAGGAGCTATAAATTAGCTGGGTGTTGTTAGGGGCGGTGATGGAGAAAGGAAAAGTGCATCATGGGTTTGGTTGGATACAACAACAGGAAGGGCTACCTACAGAATGGTGATTGGTTTACATGGTGAAAATGGGTCAAGAGAGTATGAACTGAAAAAAGCATGGGAAAGATGTACATGTGGTAGGAAACTACATGAACATGTCTGTTTAAAAGCCATAGTAATCCCAGAAAAAGGTATAATGATTGCCTTTTTCTGTAACATCGCATAGGAAGTACAATCTAAATATAGTCGTTTAGGACTATATCTTTGCAGAAGATGGTATGAAACAAACTAGATTATATCATAGGCTTGTTTGGTCGACTGATACCTCCATATTAAAGACTTCTATTTTCACCTCTAAAGGATATTTCCATGCAAAGCCTTTATATTTCCTTTAAAAATTCAAAACATACAGGTAAGAAACAGATCCAATAAAGACTATTGCCAGCGGACATTATTAATATAATTTCCTATATAATTAGTGTTTCGGCATGATAAATTACACAAGATATTGCCTGTCCATAAATGTTAAATCCCCTGTATGACTCCTTTATATTACCCTCAATAATATGACTACTGGTGGAATCAGTAATAAATCGCCTCAAAAAAACTGGTATCCCTAAAACAACGACTACCGCTGCTAACCACATAACAATGGGGAAATTTATCAAAACTCGTATAAAGGTAAGCTGGTTTATTTGCCCATATGAACCAATAAGGGTACTTTCACACTTCCTGTGTGAAAGTACCCTAAGATTCAACTTTACATTTTTCAGAGCCCCTTTGGAAACTGAAATGTTATGAGCAACTTAGCCATTTTTCCTTTAAACCAGTTTTGATAAATCTCATTCACTGTTGACATACTTATTCAAGTCATATCGTTCACCGTTTACATTTGATGCCCTGCACCCTCGACGCACATTTCACGTATTGCTTTGTCAGGAGATAGTGACTCCTATTGGTCCTATTGGTCTTTATTGGATCTGTTTCTTACATGTATGTTTTATATTTAAATAAAATAGCATTTTTGAAAGGGGATATAAAGGCTTTGTTTCTGCTGATTATAAAGTGCTTTTAGTATTTAAAGGAGTTGTCCAACTTTAAGCTGCTTTTTAAGACAACCCAATGAATGGGTTCAGTGATTGGTCCAGTGATTGACTGCAGCGGTCATGTGCCCCATGCCAAAATCGACCCAGGACCTGAAGAATCAGTGGGCCAGTGATGGAGCCAGAACCCAGCGGTGGGGACCAGGTAAGTATGATCACCATCGTGGGTCCAGCCTCACTGTGGAATCTGTTAAAAAACATCATAAAACCCCTTTAAACTTTTTTCCAGTAATGGTTGATGTAAATATTATGAGAGGACAATTTTTTGATTTAGTAAGATCCTGTAACCGATTCCCATTAACAGTACGTTGCATAAACTTTATTTATTACAGTGTACTTAACTTTTTAATATGTAATAAATGAATTATAGTGGCGTAAAGGTAGACATACTATATGTGTCCAATAGATAAAGAGGAACACTGTGAGCTTAAAATCATCTTTCTACTATCCATTAAATTGCATGGAAAAGTCAAAACACGACGAGCAATGTTTGGGGCAATTATTATATCCTGATGTAAAGGTGCCACCAATCATCTGATAAAGCAAATGCTCGTTCACTATTGGTTGGAAGCATCACTGGTGCTGTCACTTATCACAATAATTTCTGACCAGCAGATCATGCTGTGTAAACAGGGATCTGCTGCCCAGAAACAATGATGTGATTGACAGCTGACGCATGGGATCAGGCAAAACAGGCAGAGGTAAGGGCAGGCAAAGTTAATGAGAATCTGGGTAATCAGGCACAGGTCAAGTCTAGTGGAGGTCAGTAGACTGGCAGACAAACAGAACAGCAGATTTTATGCGGGGACTAGAAAGCTAGATCAACCCAATGCTCAGGCACCCAGAGAGACTTAAGTACCTCAGACTGACCAGCCATCGGCTGGTAAAGTTTAAAATGCATGCACTAGCCATCTAAGAGCCAGGGAGTGTGTGCACACTAGAGGCAGGCAGGAGAGATCGTGGATCTGCTGAAGTTATGAAGAGGCACCGGCTTCGGTGCATCCAGCGCCAGTTCTAAATGTAAGACAGCTTCCTAGATGTCTTACATTTAGACCTTTTTGTACGCCTGAAACCCCTTCCCTGCCCACGCCACGGCCACAATTTTAGGCCTGGCATGAGCAGGGCGAAGTCGCAGATAGCAGCGCAACTCACCGTTGCGTCGCCATCTGTGCCTTGAATACGCCTAATATAGGCTTAATTCAGTACCATAAATGACCCCCTAAGTCATTATACATCTCTGTGTCTCTTGAATGAGAAACAGAACGCCTGCCACCCCCACTGACAATATGAGTACGCGTCCGTACTTGAAATTTTGGAGAACGTAATGATTAGTTTAAACCATTTATGGCAAATAAATATTTTTTACAAATCTAAATCACATTTTAATGTCATGTTTGAGCTGATCTGCTAAGCCATATCTGACAGACAGGTAACTAGAGATATACCAGTTAACAACCTCAGTCTTTTCTATGGTGTTGTCTATAACAACCAGTCTGACAGGATTGTCTCTGTACTGATGGCACAGACAGAGCCTTGGCAAAACTTTTGATAAAATGAAATCTAGCTGAAGAACATCTTTAAGTGGTTTTCCGAGATTTTGATATTGATGACCTATCCTCAGGATAGGTCATCAGTATCTTATCAGTGGGGGTCCAACACCGGGAACCTTGCTGATCACTTCAATGGGGCTGAGTGTTATACCAAGCACAGCTGCTATACAATGTACAGTGCTGTGCTTGATAAGCTAGGAAAATGCTGCAGCACTCACAGGAGCACCACTGCCTTCTCAAATGGCTGATCAGGGTGGTCCCAGGTGTCAGACCCCCACGATCAGATACTGATGCTCATCAGTATCAAAATATTAGAAATACCCTTTAAAAGGTGACTGCTAAGAGTTTTGACTATGCAAAAATATTGACAACACTAGATAAGGGCCAAGGAGAGCGGGAAAACATACCTTTTGTGAGGTTTTTATTATCAGGAGTGGTATGAATATGAACTATTATTCTGTCATACATTGCTCCTACAAGTGCCCAGGAGGCAAAACTTCACTGTGAAGTGCTTTTTACACTGAGCTGATTCACAGCCCCACTTTTCTGCTTTAAATGACATCTTTAGTAGTCTCCAGGTTGGATGCTACATTTGTCACTCAAGCAGTGCAATGCAGAGAGCACTTCACAGTGAAGCACTGTTTCCTCAACACATATTCACACTACTCCTGATAATAAAAGTTCCACAAAAGGTATAGTTGTTTTGCTCTCCTTGGTCCCTACCATGTGCAGTAAGCTGTTGTACCTAATCAAAACTTCTGAAAGACTTCCTTTAAACAAGCAGTTTTGGCTTAAAAAATACATAAAATTGAATTTTGTATTATCACTTTGTTTCAACAAATGATCACAATGGTAATTTTGAAGACTATTTTCCCTAATTTGTTTCCTTCTGTCTGGTAAATGATACATCAGTCTCCTACCCAACTATTCTCTTAACCACCTTTATTAGCATAATACTTTGTGGCCCCCTCGGGCAATGTTAAGATTGTATTTCTACAAGAATGCAAATGATTCATCCAACAAGATGTGGTATTGAAGCCTTTAGGGAATTGGAAAACCATCTCCTTCATTTGTAGAATCAATGACATGTGAAATATGTTCTGTAATAAATTAATTTTTCTGTATTTGATCCTTTTTTGCATTCAGGTAGTTTCAGTATAGGAAAACCAAATTTGAAAAACTAATTAGTTCCATCTAGATTTATCTTTTGTCTTATAGAAATTTCAGAAGGAAACATCTGTGGGGAACCATAAGCATAGACCCCCTACCAAATCCTAAAGAAAAAGACCCTGCCACTTTGTAGAGCACATGTCGCTCTGAGGACAGCGGCAGGTGGGGAGTTTGACTGGGGCGGTACACCTGTCAAACCGTAACGCAGGTGTCCTAAAGTGAGCTCAGGGAGGACAGAAACCTCCCGTGGAGCAGAAGGAATAATACCGACATTACCAAGTGATGTGTCTTATGATGGCAGTATTCCACTTTAGGCTATTCACACATGCGTCAAAGAAATCCGTCAGACTGTTTCGGTAGAGAGAGTGTGAAGGTAGCCTTAAATATGAATTCCCACATTAACAGTGGCAGGACCGGAACAGATCGGAGCCTGAAATATCCTAAAATAACCACTAAAATTAGAGGGGACAAAAAAAAACTATTATTTCAAGATTGGCAAGAGGCAGATACTTTAAAAAATAAATAAAAATTATAGACCACGTTTAATTTTTTACCAATATATTGAGGAAGATTATTCCAGGCTTATGTGGGGTAGATCAGCCATAAAAACTCAACCCAAAAATTTATGATAAACAGTTCTGGTCCCAACAGACATTCTAGAACTTTATAGGACACAAGATTTCTCCACAATATACGCTGAAGCACTTAGTGGTCTCATGTCAGATTAGGTGGTCTACCACTTGGTGGCTGAGCCGTTATTTTACCTTGACATTTGTGCCATGAGTTGACTGAAGCAGATTTGTGAGCTTTTTGAGGTTCTCTGCTACCCAACCTCAACTTTTCAGAGATGTCTCACTGTAATGCCATATAAATCTATAATCTAAAATACTTCCAATTAGTAAAGTTTCTGTATCTGGTTCCCAATCAAGGGCAATCAACCATTCAGGCAGGGTTCACATCTGCTTTGGAAGATCTGTAATAACGGATTCATTATAACGGATTTGTCTAAACGGAAGTAAATTTGCTGTATGTTTATATGGATCTGTCGAACGGATCCGTCAAAATGGAAACTCAATTTCACTTTTTTTAAACGGATCCATCTGACGGATCCGTCCTACTGGCGGAACAAAGTGTTATTTACACTTCGGTTTTGATCTTGTTTTGATGGATCAGTTATTGTTCTATCTATTGTGCATGCGTGAAAAGAAAAAACGGATCAGTTAAATGGAATAAATGACGGATGCCATTGGAGGTATCCGTCATACCATTGACATTAATGTAAAACAATACAGAACAGTCACTTTCCGGTTTGTTCCATCTTTTTATGCCGGAGAAAAATAAGGTGCAAGCAGCATTTGTTTGTCCTGCAAAAAAGACATTGAACAGAAAGGATGCAAACGGAGGCATCCTGACATACATTTTGCCCTATTCTTTTGAATAGGCATAATACTGCAAACTCTTTTTTCCGTTTTTCTGTCCCTGAGACAGAACAGAAGAACGAAAATTCTAACGCAGATGTGAACTCCCTTTACTTACAATAGAAATGTTATTCGCCATTGGAGGACTTCTACATGAAATTAGCGCAGTTTAATAGGCAAAAATGACAATTACTATACTGATAATACCACAATGGCCCATGCTGATTAGCTGCAATTAATTTTCCTGGAAACATCATTCATTATATAGTATCCCTATGGGCATCATAGCCACACAAAATCACTCTTTGGGATCACATGAAGATATGAGTATTTCGGGTTTTCAGCAGACAGATATTTTTAGTTCTTTCTGCAGTGTCTGCTGTTTTATGCTTTTCTTAGAACCAGGCTATGAATATTTAGTACGCAATGTCTGTGATTAGCAAGCACAACTACACATTATTCCCCGTCCTCAATCTATTTGAAGACATCGAAGTCAGAACATAAATGAATGTTACATATTTATTAGATATATTGAGAAAGAACTTGAAGCTGTACACCAGACAACCTTCTCCTTAAGGGAGGGTTAGCACAGCGGATGTTTCTGATGTCTTGGCTTCTACTCTGTTTTATAACAGCAGACAAATGTGTGTTGCTAGGTAATGGTTATTTCTGAAATTCTGAGATTGTCCATTTTTAGTCCTTGTGTCCATGATTCACTAACATGTGAACAAGGCCTACAGTGGATATAAAAAGTCTACACACCCAGGTTTCTGTGCTGTAAAAAAATTAGAAAAGATAAATCATTTCAGAACATTTTCTACCTTTAATGTGACCCATAAACTGTACAACTCAATTGAAAAATAAACTGAAATCTTTTAGGTGGAGGGAAGAAAACAAAAAAAACTAAAATAATGCGGTTGCATAAGTGTGCACACCCTCTTATAACTGGGGATGTAGCTGTGTTCAGAATTAAGCAATCACATTCAAAATCATGTTAAATAGGAGTCAGCATACACCTGCCATCATTTACAGTGCCTATGATTAACCTCAAATAAAGTTCAGCTGCTCTAGTTGGTATTTCTGGACATTTTCTTAGTCGCATCCCACAGCCAAAGCCATGGTCCACAGAGAGCTTCCAAAGCATCAAAGGGATCTCATTGTTAAAAGGTATCAGTCAGGAGAATGGTACAAAAGAATTTCCAAGGCATTAGATATACCATGGAACACAGTGAAGACAGTCATCATCAAGTGGATAAAATATGGCACAACAGTGATATTACCAAGAACTGGAATGTCCCTCCAAAATTGATGAAAAGACGAGAAGAAAACTGGTCTGGGAGGCGACCAAGAGGCCTACAGCAACATTAAAGGAGCTGCAAGAATATCTGGCAAGTACTGGCTGTGTCAGGGGCGTAACTATAGGGGAAGCGGCTGCTTTGGGGCCCTGACCCAGAAGGGGCCCATCCAAGAGGAGGAGGAGAAGTACTAAAAGATTTTGTCAGGGCCCCTCAACAGTATAACACAATGACATTATATACAGTGGCAGTATAGACAGTGCAGAAAACGGATGGAACAGCTGCCGGGCCTGGTCTGAGAGAGATATCTTTAGTATCCACAGGAAAGGGGGCGGCATGAAAGAAATTTGCTGTGTAGCCCAGTCATTTCTAGTTACGCCACTGGGCTGTGTGGTACATGTGACAACAATCTTCCGTATTCTTCATATGTCTGGGCTATGGGGTACAGTAGCAAGACGAAAGCCTTTTCTTACGAAGAAAAACATCCAAGCCAGGGTACATTTTGAGGTTTAACTTTTTGCCATAATTCCAAAAGATATGTTTGGCGCAAAAACAACACTGCACATCACCAAAAGAACACCACACCGTCAGTGAAGCATAGTGGTGGCAGCATCATGATGTGGGGCTGTTTTTCTTCAGTTGGAACTGGGGCCTTAGTTAAGATAGAGGGAATTATGAACAGTTCCAAATACCAGTCAACATTGGCACAAAACCTTCAGGCTTCCGTTTGAAAGCTGAACATGAAGAGGAACTTCATCTTTCAGCATGACAATGACCCAAAGCGTAGGTCCAAATCAACAAAGGAATGGCTTCCCCAGATAAGATTAAAGTTTTGGAATGGCCCAGCCAGAGTCCAGACCTGAATCCGATCTGTGGGGTCATCTGAAGAGGGCTGTGCACAGGAGATGCCCTCGTAATCTGACAGATTTGGAGTGTTTTTGCAAAGAAGAGTGGGCAAATCTTGCCAAGTCAAAATGTGCCATGCTGATAGACTCGTACCCAAAAAGACTGAGTGCTGTAATAAAATCAAAAGTTGCTTCAACAAAGCATTAGTTTAAGGGTGTGCACACTTATGCAACCATATTATTTTATTTTAATATTTTTTCTTCCCTCTACCTAAAAGATTTAAGTTTGTTTTTCAATTGCGTGGTACAGTTTATAGGTCACATTAAAGGTGGAAAAAGTTCTGAAATGAGTTATCTTTGTCTCATTTTTTTACAGCACAGAAAGCTGACATTTTGACAGGGGTGTGTAGACTTTTTATATCCACGGTATGTATACCTATTTGAGAAGTTCTATTTTGACTGGATAGTGCTGGACTCTTTAAAAGGCTGTGCCACCATAACCAAATGTTAATTTTACATACTTTGGCGTGAAAAATGTGTTATGTTTGTAATTTACATTCTGTCACAAAAAAGCTCCAGTTGTGAGGTATTATCATAACTTCATTATAATGGTGACTCCTAGTGTTTAATCCCCATAGTAATGTGCACGTCCACCGACTGAGGTGGTCGTATATGCTCAGCTCTATTCGTTAACTGCCACCAGACATACCATATGTTAGAAGCTGTGACCCTTAGAGAGAGAGATGTAGCAAAAAGGACACTCACCCCTGAAAATGGACACGTCACCTGAGCTGTCAGCCTGTAGAAAATCTAGGAGTGCAACTGCACAGCTGAAGCCTGACATAGGACACTCCTGCACCGTTGTGCTAGGTAGGCAGAGCTTTTAGTGGAGCACAGGCAGGAGCAGCAATGTGTTACACAGAGCTTTCGTCTGTGCCTCCTTTGCTATGCTAAAAGCTCTGCATAGCACATCGATGCAGAAGACCTGCACCAATGTATTATGCAAGGCTTTAGCTGAGCTTAGTGAGCACAGGCAGGAACAGCGATGCGTGCTCCTGCCTGGACATCGCTCATTGCGCACCCTATGCCGCAGTACAGCGGAATCCGTACACCCATACACCGCTGACATGTCAGTGTTATAAGAGTGTATGGATTCTAATGCGCTATAGACACCAGGAACTTTGGGTGTCTATTAGGTCACAAAAAAATGATTTATTTAAATGGACTTTAGGGGTTGTGCGGGGTGTCTTTTTAATCTTTACAAGCTTTTAACAAAGTTGTAGAAAAGTTTAGTTACTTTTGAACATTTTATTTGCATATATGCTGCAATAATAGTTCATTTAAAGCATGGGAATAATTTCACGGGATGACCCCCTTAACTTCCAGAAAACCCTGTTAAAGGGGTTGTCCGCTTTTTTTTATATTGATGGCCTATCCTCAGGATAGGTCATCAATATCAGATCGACGGGAGTCTGGCTCCTGGCACCCTCGCCGATCAGTATATGTGATTAGGCGTGGGGTTATGGAAAGCGTATATCCTATTGCAGATGTGATACTGGGCAATAAACACAGTGCTTCATTAGTACTTTGTGTACCACTGGTCACCCAGAAGGGGGAGTTTTCGAGGAATGGCCAATATATACCAGTACACGTCAGGGCTATGTAGATAGACTATTTTTCTATGTGGACAAACCAATTAAAATAGATTGAAGATGTCCCTATAAGAAACAGATGCATTAAACCTGTTGAAAATAATACTGGTCTTATCAGGTGACCTACTTTTTCTGGTTATATAGTCTCATTAGAGTTCAAGTGTGAACGTATAAAGGTAATGAGCCAATGTTAGCGCTCTTTAACAACTGTCTCCAGAGGGGAGCAAGACATTTCTATAGCCTTTCTTGTACCCAGAACCTTTGATGATCAAAAAACGCCAATTTCTAAAGGATACATTTCTATTTAATGTCACTTTTAGAAGAAGAATCCACGTGTCTTATTAATGGTAATTATCTCAATTATATAAATGTGCATTACGTGATAGACCCAAACAATCAGAATTTATTTTTTCTAATAGCTTATTGTTTTTTTTTTCTTTATTGGTTTACTTTCCTTTCCAATACTGGTTATATGTGTTAAACGCTCATCTACTATATATAAGTATGGACTACATTAGCAGTCATGGTATCTGGATGGTTCTTATTTTATATTTTGGAGCACATGTTGGACCTAACAATAAAATAATGTTAATAGTTAGAGTTACACTTTACGAGTATAGCCATGATAAGATCTGGCACAAAAAAAAAAAAACGCAATGTATTTCTTGTTAATTTTCTTGCCAAATTTGTGGTCGATTTGCTGAGATTGCAACCTATTCATTATAGAGGGTGAAATTTGTGATGACAATCCATAGAAAGAAATGATATGCTGCAGATTTAAAATCTGCACCTCACGTCATTGACTTTGCTACGACAGTGTAATACACTGCAGATTTTCCATTCATAAACAGAAGCTCCGCAGCAAATCTGCTACATGTGAACATCTGTCAGCACATTTATACCTATCCAGTCTGGTTGAACTGTTACATGTGCGCTTGGCAGTCTTATGTTCATATATGAGGGCAATGGGGGTGTTGCTGCTACACCTAGAGACTCTGCTCTCTCTGCAACTGTAGTGTCCTCTCCACCTTGGTTGACAGGAACAGGCAGTGAAAACATCTACACACCTTGCCCTGACTTCTAAAGGCATTCAAACTGAAGATGGCAGGGCACATTTTACACCACATTCTTGGCGCAGTCCCATTAGTAAATGTGGGCCATGGAGTTGGTCGCTTAGAGCATCTGGTAAATGATTCGCTGATGTTCATACAGAGTTAGTTTAATTGAAAAATTGATGCACCTTGTAATTTACCTAAAGATTCAAGAAAAAGTAATCAGGAAAAGACTAACTAGATGGAACTATAATTTCCAAATTCTCCACTCGGCAGTTTGTTAGCTACCTACACGGTTCATCAAGATGTTTAGAAGCAGTTGTGACAAACACTGATGATAGGTCTTCAACCGGACCTTCTGCTGAAGAGAATATGGCAGTGTATGTGAGGTGCAATGTATGGGCTGACACACTCGACCTTTAGTTCAATAGTTAATAAAGTATGCGCTGGAAAATTAAACTAGTCTTATTACTTTGGAGTATGTTCTGCTCTTTTGCTATATATGACTAATTTCTAATCCTGAGAGGTACTGAATTTCCAATATAAAACAAGTGGGCCCTATCATAATGTAAAATATCATTCAAAGACCTTCTGACAAGTCAAGACCATCCCTGACTACTAACGTCTACTGGTCAGTACTGATGTTCAACATGCCACAGATCAAGTATTACACTCAATTCAGTGTGAAATCTAATGAAAGGAACTAGAGAGAGGAGGGGGTATGCTACAGGGCAAAGCCGAGGTGACCCTGGGACACTGTGACAGCTCCATGGCTCTTAAATATGGAGGATGTGACAATAAGTATTAAAGCCATAACATCCAAAGGGAGTTCTAACCCTCTGAAAGTTGATATAAAGTGTCCCATAGACACAATAGATTCACTTCAATAGGCTTCATTTGATAAAGTCAATTTTCGAAGCACTGTATGTTTCATTTTCTCACTGTTTTCAAGATCTCTGTTTGCACGCTGTAAATGGAGAACTTTTGGATGCATCTAGAGACTGAAAACCCATACAGGCCTAGTCCTGCTCCCAGCTAATAGTTTGGTACATTTGTCTATGGGCTACGTGATCCTCTATGAGCATACAAGGCAGACACAAGTCTTTCTCCTGTTCTGAGGGTTAGTTACTAGGGGTCAGTGTAGGTTTAATGTGGCTCTTTTAGTCTGGACTGTTTAGCTCACAGAGGATCATATAAGGGTGCTGCGGTTGTGTTGGAATTTTTGCCACAATTTTTTCAAAATCACAACAAGAAATAGATGTTTTTTTACTGATTTTGGGAAAATTTTGGCAGAAAAGGTGGCATGACCACAATATGTGATGATAACCTAACTATAGGAAACTTTCAGCTTGTACTATTAGATTTTAAGAATTGCAAAAAAAAGTAATTAGAGGACATCTGTCAGCAGATTTGTACCTATGAAACTGGTTTACCGGTTACATGTGCGCTTGGCAGCCGAAAGCATCTGTGTGGGTCCCATGTTAATATGTGCCCACATTGCCGAGAAAAATGATGTTTTAATATATGCAAATGAGCCTCTAGTTGCTGTTACACCTAGAGGCTCTGCTCTCTTTGCAACTGCTGCACCCTCTGTACTTTGCGAGAGCCTTGCAGTGTAAACGTCATCATAAATTGCCCTGTCAATAAAAGTGCAGAGGGCAACGCATTTACACATGCCCTTTAAGGTTCTTCAATACTTTATGTGTACCCCAAAATGGTGACACATTACATAATATATATATTGTACAGTCCTGGTTCTACCCCTAGAGCTGCATCTTACTTTAGATTAGTATTCATAGAATAATGCCATCGTTATTTGCTGCAGTTACTCTACATGCCTGGAGCTGAAAACTGATTTTCCCAATTTGTCTGAACAATCCTGACAAGGTGAGCAGTGCAGAAAACTGGAATCTACTGAATGTAACTGGTTCTGCATGGCGGATACGCTCACATTAACAATATCTGAATGCTAGTTTCTAGCAGCACCAGAGGCTTCATAGAATGGAATTTCTTCTAAGGTTACAGCCACACGGTCAGGTTTCCCGATGCAGTTTTGGAAGCCAAAATTAGGAGTGAATCATAAGAGAAGAGAAAATATAAAGGACTGATAGGACTTATTGAATTCACTCCTGGATTTGCCTTCCAAAACTGCATACAGAAACCTGACCGTGTGGCCATACCCTAACATAGCAAAATACAGTAGTCTTTAGACCAGGGGTCAGCAACCTTTGGCAGTGGCGTAACTACAAATGACTGGGCCTCACAGCAACTTTTATAATGCTCCCCATCAACTTCTTTACAACCCCCTCCTCCCAAAAACCCATGTGACTAGTCAAGATCGTTCTCTCAGACGAGGTCCGGCAGCTGCTTTCCTACAGTGTCTCTGTATATAATGTCATTTTATAATACTGTTGGTGAGGGCCTGACAATAAAATCTTACTTTTAGTCCTCCTCAGGGGTGTAGCTAAAGACTCATGGGCCCTGGTGTAAGAGTTCAGCTTGGGCCCCCCTCTCCTCAGTGCTTTGTGGACAGGGAAGCACATTGCCTTTGTGCTGCCTGAGGGAAAAACTGAAACGGCACCAAGCCTTCACAAAAGAGATGGAGTGGCGGAGGTTGTAGAGTTCCCTGATGAAAGGTCCTCTTTAAAGAGCTGCACCATCTTTCTCTCTTACTTTTCAGGGATTATGATCCTAAATACAGTTTAATATAATCTTTAATATGAATCTCTGTAGGAATGGAGTCCATTAGGAGACATGAAGTACAGAGGGGATAGTGGGGGTGTAGATAATGAGCAGCAGCACTTGTGTGCAGTCTCCATTACCACAGCCCCACATTACCATAGTCTGTCCTGTCTGTCCTCTCTGTACTTCATGTCTCCTCATGAATTCCATTCCTACAGAGGTTCAGCTAAAGATTTTATCATCTGTATTCAGGATCCTAATCCCTGACAAATAGAGCAAAGAGGAGGATGAGGCAGCTCTTTACCTCAGTGTTGTAAAGAAACTTGTCCTGCTGATTAGGACAGGTTTTGTGTGTGCTAAAAGGACGGCGGCCATTTTATTTCTCCTAATGATTGCTCCCTAGACAAAATAAACCATTATAGCTAATGAAATGTATTTGGGTATATATTTATACTAATAAGTATTTTCATTTTCTTAATTCCCGGAGAACCCCTTTAATGATGATCACCCTCTAGACAAAACGAGCCATTATAAATAATACATTTTATTTGGGAATGTATTTATAATAAAATAATATTTAGGTATATTCAGTAATTGTATTCATTCCTGGAGAATCCCTGTCGGCCAAATGACAGTTCATCCGTCAGCTATCTCTGCCAACTCCCCCATGCACATACATGTTTGGTTTGGCCATGCATGTATGTGTTGTCAATAGGGTGAGAGGAGAGAGCTGCTGCCAGACACCTGGCAAAGTCTTATGTCCTGGTGGAACGAAGGAGTACATTTACTATTGAAAATGCGCCATATGCTCCAAAAAAAAACTGGCGTACTTGATTTGCACCACATTTATCAAGTGCTTTTGAGACTTTTCTTCCAACTAGTGCATGTGTCTTATCAGAAGGGTTGTGACTTCATATAAAGGGGCATGGTTTCGTTGTTTTTCCAATCGTCAAAAAATGAGCTAAAAGTTTGGCAGATTTTTGGAGGAAAACGAAGCCAACTTGCAGGTGTCGTGAATTTAGGCTTGAGAGTCTAAAAATGCGCCAGATTTATCATCCAGCATCAGACACTGTGATAAATCTGGAGCAGTATAAAACTGTATAGTCTATATTTGCACTTATTGTTAGACAATATCTGTTTCCCCGCTGTCTCCTCCGTTAGTGGCAAAAATACCACAGTTCTGAAGCTTGGACACAATTTTTGGGGCACAGACAAAATTCTGGCATAACTCTGGAGCAGGGTATAAGATACTCCAAATTTATAAAGGTCCATGCTTCTGAATAGTAAATTTGTCTAATATTAAGACCTAGGATTCGTATTCATAGACAGTGCTCCAAAGGATAAGACTACAATATTCAGTTCACCCAATCCTTCCTCCCCCTTTCTTCATCTGTCAGAAGAATCAGGAGTTCCCCACACACATTAGACTGTTGGACAAACCCATCGTTCTCAGAGCGTTTGGATGACAATAAACTAATGTGTATGGGAGCCTTTAGGACAAAATCAATCCTGTCCAGATAGAGCCACGTTCTGCACACAAATGCTCGGCTCCCCTCCCCCACTACTTGCCAAGACCTGATTTCTTGTTACATCTTCAAGACAAAAACAATTGCTTTAGAATAATGTTAGAAAAAAAAATTCCTACTTCTGAAAAATGTTGAGTTTTTAAAGAAATCTTTATTTGTATTGCTAACCACAGGTTGTCCACAAATTATATATCCAGAGCAAAATTCACCTAAATTGCATTTTCCCACCTATGGCACTTTAATTTCTTTGCTTTGTCTGTGTTCTCAAATATCAGTGTCGAGAAAGCAAAGAAAAGACAAAATGAATGTCATTCCAAACTGGTACATCTAAAAAGGAATGCCAGGAAACAAAGGAGCCTACAGCCTGTGACAATAGAGAGTACACAATGTAAAAGGCTCATGAAAGGCGATGCACTGGCGGAGCATGCTTGTCTATCTGAAGAAAACCTAGTCAATGCAAATAATTGTGTTAGCAACAGACTCCTGTCCTGCACAGGGAAGATACACTGTGTAAAATAGAAAATGAAATAAAGGAATTCTCCCCAGAGATACATTACTCGGAGGATGCAATGTTTTCAGTTCTTTTGAGAAGGTCTTCAGAATTGTGGATACAGGGGCATAAATGTTATTTTACACCTTGGCTGATGCAGTTGATACCACAGGTTCTGTGTTTTAGTCCCTATCCTGATTGTGGATATGCAAAACTGATGCTAAGCACTGATGTGTAAATAAGGCCTTAGTTTTGGGGGATATGCCCAGCTTAATTTAAAGGGGTTGTCTGAAATCATTTGAAATTCTGTAATACTGTAAAATTAAAAAAGATTACATATTCACCTCTTTCTCCTAAGCTGCGTCCCCAATCCGGTCCCTCTACTAACTTCTGTCTACAGACTGCAGCAATGGAGTGTAGGTACTGCATATGACACTTGACCGCTCCAGCCAATCACTGTCTTCAGCAGTATACCTGCATGACACCACTGCAATCTGTAAAAAGAAGAACTTGACTGGTGGTGCGGGAGCAAGAGGTAAGCATGTAATCAATTTTTATTTTTAAAGCATTCCGGGGCATTACTAGCATTTTAATTATCTTGGACAACCCCTTTAAATCCACACCACTTCATTCATGCTCTGAATGAATGTGGTGGCCCTTCAGAAAGCAGGATGGGTATTGGGGAACCTCCATTTTGTAAATATGTGTGGGTCCTAGATGTATGATCCAGATCAATGAGACATTTAGCACCAATATTCCATGCATAAAAACTTTTTAAAGTCAGTAAGAGTGCTTTTATAATATTGATAATAATTTCTGTTGTTGTCATCATTTCTTGATCATCTCAAAGCTCTTAATACATTGCCCCATGTATTTTTTGCATCTTTATAACTATTAGTTTGTAAAAATAATAAAAAACCCTTCCAAGTTCTAGAATTTTTCTTGTAACCACATAATTTATCCCTAATGTAGATCAGTCCTGTTACATTGACAATCGTCCCTATAAGGACTGTGCTTGTTCTCGATAGACTGAGCAGCTCCCAACTACCAAAAATCTAATTTTGGAATTTCTAAATTTTCTTTTTTTTTATTGTTCCAAAAGTTAAAAGTTTCAATGTAGTCATAGTTACACAATGTTTTTTAATTCATTTTTATGAATTTCATTTTTTTGTTTGCCTGTTCTCATAAATGCTTGTCTTATACTATCTAACAGGACATTCATCTGTTTATCTCTTTAACAGGCACTCTAGTAAAAATTCACAGACATCTATTATGACCATACAGACCTGTACGTCTTACCTTTTCTAAACATTGCATTCAGCCTTTCCTTTGAGTCACAACACTATAGTGACCTCCTGGCTTTACTGTTTTCTCGGTTCCAGCCAAGGGTCACTATCTGCCTTTGTGACCCACATCCTGCAACCTACAAACTTACATCATTTACTGCATGACAGGGTGATACCATGACATTGAGATCTTGGTAAATGTAGTATCAGTTAGGAGGCGGAATTTGGTGTCAAGATGCAAGAGGGAACGCGTCAAAGATGGGGGAGGAAGAAGGTCCAAACATGGCTTCTGATCATGAGATTCAAGAAGAAGCAGAGCACTGAGGAATGCTATTAATCATGGAAGAATATAATTGTCTCACTTGACTACGTTAATGATTTAGTGGACTGAAAAGAATCCATTTTTAAAGTAATCTATGTTATACAGTATTGTAACATAGTAACATAGTAACATAGTATATTAGGCCGAAAAAAGACATTTGTCCATCCAGTTCGACCTGTTTCTTGCAAGTTGATCCAGAGGAAGGCAAAAAACCCCTGTGAGGTAGAGCCAATTTTCCCCACTTAAGGGGAAAAAATTCCTTCCCGACTCCAATAAGGCATTCAGAACAACTCCCTGGATCAACGACCCCTCTCTAGTAGCTATAGCCTGAAATATTATTACGATCCAGAAATACATCCAGGCCCCTCTTGAATTCCTTTATTGTACTCACCATCACCACCTCCTCAGGCAGAGAGTTCCATAGTCTCACTGCTCTTACCGTGAAGAACCCTTTTCTATGTTTGTGTACAAACCTTCTTTCCATTGTCTATGTATTGCCTAAAATGTTCATCTGACAGTAATCAGTCTATTCTTCTTATGGTTACAGTCTTTACAAATAATTTACAAATATAAGCAACCATTTATAAGAAAAAATAAATGTTACATTTTTTTCTCTCTTTATGCAGAATTTAGAGAAATCAATAAAAGTCACGACACCTATGTAGCCTCAAGTGCACAAAGAGAAAGAGTAATGGCAATCAATAATTCCAGGGATTCAATTGGTACCATGAGGAGAATGACTTGGTTCAGTAGAAAGAATGGATGTCCGCCACATCCTACCTGTAAAGTGATGGGCACATGACTGCAGTAATCTGGTGGGAAGCGTATTAGCACCCAGCGACCTAACACCAGAGGAATCCATCAAGGCAATAATTATCTCATGACAAATATCACCAGGGTATGAGATGCAATCATCTAATGTGACCGCACCAAACATGACAAGACATTAACACCAACATATCATTTGGATCCAGAGAATAGATAAGAAGAAGAATGCCTCCAGATTATGCATTCCATTTCTAGTAAAGAATGTTATATTTTAGGGGTTTCCATTGCCATTTAACTGAACACATGCACAATGAAGAAAGAAAAATGAATGTCCCCATTGGTGGGTCCCATTGTAGAAGATATTCTGCCTTTGTGCATTTATCTTTTAGCATGGTATAACTACCGAAAACATAAGGTCACAAAGGTTACGTAATATCCTCAAGTATAAAAGGTCTATAACACAAGGGCTTAACTGCACTCTGAGTGATAAAGTGAGGAGTGAGGCGCCAATTGAAATAAATGTCCATCGGACCAATCCAGAGGCCTGAGCGTACAAAAGACTCATCATGCTTTACGCCTCTAGTTTTTATCAATGAGCTTACCAGATTCCATCTATTGTTCGCCTGTTGCCTGGTAAAGCAGACTCTTGTAGGGCTTAACCACAGTTTATTGCCTACAAAGGAAGGGGGCATAATAGTGTTCTTCTCATAGCACATACACAGCAAACAAAGCCAGACCTCCGGTCAAAGCATGCAAATGCAAATAAGCAAGCCACAACTATATGGCACTTGTCGGGGTAGCCACCTAGCATTTTATTTCAACTTCACGCATTGTGACCTCCTGTGCTGTAACTGAAATATTTATATGTGTGTACAACCATATACAAAATCATTTATGCATGGCTTCTAAGAATATGAATTTTACTATAAAGGTACAGCCACATGATGAGGTTTCTTGATGCCATTTTGGAAGCCAGGAGTGGATCATAAAAAGAGGGAAAGTATAAAGGACAGATAGTACATCTCTTTTTTTAATTTACTCTGAAACCTGAACGTGTGGCCGTACCCTAACATGATTTGTCGGTGACCTAATGAGAGGCATTAAATAGTATTTTTGCTTTAAGGAATTATCCATACACACAAATTGCTTTTCAGACCATGGGTTTGGTGGGCAGGGGTTGAGATATTGTGATAGGACTGAAACATAGTTCCCACCATGGCCAATTATGGTACAAGTAAAATGCTTTACATTAGAGGTCACCAAACCATATTTTAGTATAATATCAGCCATATCATGTGACAAGAGAAAAGTGGTCAAAAAGTACCTAAAATATGAAATGTAATAACATTTTACAATGAATTAAAAATGAAAATAAATAGATCAGCCAACCGAATGTAAAAATCTTGAGTGGCAGTGATATTGAGGTGGTCTAAGGATCCTTTCTAGAGGTCATAATACAGTAGGAACCATATACACTATGTGGACAAAAGTATTTGGACACGTACACCTACAAGAGCTTTTATGACATCCTATTCTAAATCCATAGACATTATTATGGTGTTGTCCCTCCCCCCTCAACCTTTGCAGCTAAAACAGCTTCCATTCTTCTGGGAAGGATTCTATAGAATGTTGAAGTGTCTGTGTAAATTTTTGCCCATTCACCCAGAAGAGCATCTCAAAGGTCAGACACTGATGTTGGATGAGAGAACCTGGCTTGTAATCTCAGTTCCAGTTCATCCCAAAGGTGTTCGATGGGGTTGAGGTCAGGGTTCTGTGTGGGCTAGTCAAGTTCTTCCACATCAAACTCACAGAGCTTGTGCTGATGTTTCGAACTCTGCAGTTATTGAGCCAACCGAGCAATTGACAACTTTTATGCTCTAGTGACCCTGTTCTGGAATTTTATGTGGTCTACCACTTCGTGGCTGAGTTGCAGTGGCTCCTGAATGCTTCCACCTAATAATAATACTACTCACAGCTGATGGTGGAATACCTAAGAGGGAAGAAATGGCATTGTTATCTTTTCCCCTTTCACTTTAATGCCAGCTTTAAATATAAGGGTAAGTCTGACTATATGGTCACTTGGGAAAACCCTGCCCAACAACCACAGACTCAACCAGTCTGTCAAACTTTACAAGCCAGAATTCCTGGGACATGTAGGGGGGATATTTTTTAATTAATCTGTGCCAAAAAAGTAATGCAAAATGAGCCAAAATTACTAGACTTAAACTGGACTGTGCCCAATCGTAAATTACATTTGTGGGATTTCAGAAAATAGCTGAACCAGTGCTCAGCTATTTTCAGAAGTCATATAGTAGTGAACCGAGAGGTTTCTACACATGTGTGGCATGTTCCACATTCACTTTGGGACCCCGTTTTTGAGATAGAAGAGGGACCCCCAGAGGTGGGACCTACATCTGTTGAATAGCATATCCTATTAATACATGTCATTAATGTCCCAGATGGAATAACCCCTTTAAGCATTAGTTATACATTCTTTTCCCTAAAAAAAATGTGCAATTTAAATTTGATGCTAATAAGGGTACTTTCACACTAGCGTTTTGGATTCCGTTTGTGAGATCCGTTTCAGGGCTCTCACAAACGGTCCAGAACGAATCAGTTAAGCCCCAATGCCTTCTGAATAGATAAGGATCCGTTCAGAATGCATCAGTTCGTCTCCGTTCCGCTTCGATTCTGTTTTGGAGGCGGACACCAAAATGCAGCATGCAGCATTTTGGTGTCCGTCTAAAGATGTGGAACCGAATGGATCCATTTGAATTACAATGTAAGTCAATGGGGAAGGATCCGTTTTCAATGATACAATATGGTGCATTTGAAACGGATCCGTTCCCCATTGACTTTCAATGTAATTCAAAACTGATCCGTTTTGGACTTTGTCATTTTTCTTTAAAACTAATGCAAACGGATCAGTTCTGAACGGATACAAACGTTTGCATTATAGGTGCGGATCCGTCTGTGCAAATAAACAGACGGATCCGCACCAACACAGGTGTGAAAGTACCCTAACTTCATGTATTTAATTCCCTATAATGGTTGTGAAGGTGTGTGTACATGGTGAGGGGGGCTCCAAAAAGGCTTCCTGCACTGGACGCCATGTAACCTAAAGAGAGTGCCGCTCATATTTGCATCCTAACTGATACAGTGCAGAGTATAATAAACTTGTCATACCATATGTGCAGCTTGTACAGTTGCTCGGTAGTTATGGGGATTTAATTCCCTTCTAAAGGGGTTTTCTTGGGCATAAATTGAAATTCTGGGACTTCACTATTAATAAACTATTCTCAAGATAGGTCATCAATATCTGATTGATGGGGTTCAACACCCCACACCCCCACTGATCAGCTGTTCTGCAGTGGTTCTGGCACAGTAAGTTGGTGCCAGAACTACCAGAACTACACAGCTACTTCTATTGTGTAGCGGGTAGAGCTGGTTAATGCAATGCTGTTCCCTTTGAAGTGAATGGGAGCAGAACAGCAGTAACAAGCTCTATCTACTACACAACAGAACTGTGTCGTTCCAGCACAGGCTTCTAGAGCAGTAACTACTTAAAACAGCTGATCAGTGGGGGTGCCAGGTATCGGACCACAGCCAAGCAGGCCACCAATAATAAATTCCTGGAAATCCACCTTTAAAAACTAATGACCTATCCTCAGGAGAGAAATATTTAATTGGTGAGGTCCAACTCTGAGCACCCATGCCGATCAACTGTTGGAATGGGTTGTGGCACATGGGCAAGCACTGCGGCCTATCCCTGACCTGTGACATCATGTCCTAAGGATAGGTCACCAATTTTTTAATTGCTTAAAAACAGGTTCTTACTGCCTACTAGGCTGAAAGTAAGGGACTGAGAAAGTAGATTTCATATCCTACAGTTACTGATGGTAGATTGGTAAAGAGGCATAAGGACTGTTCTGTGGTGAGCATCTCCAGACCAAGGGGGTCATATACAGTTCTTGCACAGGGATCCTCTGTTGTCTCTGTTCACCCCTGGTATAATATGTACATTTTCTCAGATCTGCTAGAAAAACTCTTTCAGTGGCCCTCAAGGAAGTTGAAGCCGGATTGTAATTAGGAGGTTATTTAAAAATGACTCGGCATCATACGATATCATCTATTTATGAGTTGTTTTCCTACACAACTTATTGCCAAAACCATTATCTTAAAGCAGCCATGGAACTGATTAATTAAATGCTCATCACAATCATCTTCAGGCAAGATTGGATTCAAGATCTCATCAGTGCTTAATCCTAAAATGCCGTGCTATGAAATGTAAAATGAATGAATTACCCTAAAGCAAAATGGAAACAGGTATCGACGTTGAGCACAGCAAGTGCGCCACCTCTGATCTCTCATCACATAGCTATTGATTAGGATAAGGTATCATATCTACAGTTATTGACCATCAGAGATGATCTGTAATGTCATACCACAGTCTTCATTGCGGCTGCTACTGTAATACCAATACCTGCGATTCATCATTCAGTCTCATGGATAACACAAGGTCTTTGACCAAGGGCAGGTAATTTATCTATCGTAACCCAGTAAATAGAAAAGGTTTGTACTTTATGGTAATATCTTATTTCAGGCTGAATTATTGATCTATGATCTATCTGCCTCTTCTGTCTTCTGCCATTTCCAATAGTTATATCATTTTCTACTAGCTTGCCACTCTTGCTGTTCATTTCCCAGGTGCCTACAGTTCGCTGTCCCACGCCTCTGGAGCTCCTTTAATCCATAAGCTATGTCCTCTCAGCTTCTGGGTCTTCTAGTGGCTGCTATCCCTTTCTACTTGCCGCTGAAGTGGATAAGTACTTATAGAGATGAAAGCAAGGGAATAAAAACCATCCTCCAGACTGCCCCTTCCTAAGGATCCTTTGGCTTCGGAAAAGTATGGCTATTACCTCATGCTCTCCATGCATTGCCTTTCTGGCGAGCTTGTGATGGCCTCGTGTTTATACGCAGCAGCCAATCTAAGGAAGCAGAGCTGCAGGGGACGGAGGGAACAGCAGCCTGAACCAATGAGGAGACAGGAGGTGTGTTTTAGACTACCTCATATCCTTGTAGACACTGTAGCTAAACTGTAGTCGAAGATCACTGTTCTGCCCCAGTAATGGCAAGCTAAAAAAAGACCTCGGGTAATGAAGAATTAAGGAAAACAGCAGGTAGGTATGAACTTGGGGTGTTTCTAATGGTCATTTTCTTTCAGCAGTCAGATGCTGCAAAAGCTCTGAAAACGTTCTTTTATTCTGTACCTGCGCTATTTCCTAGTCATGCCCGAAGTCAAGGGGGCAGCGCCCTGCTTCAAGTCAAGGTAACTGCCTCCTTCCCTGCCCATTCACTGTGATTGACAGCGCTTATGCACGAGAGTCGGGTGGCTTTGTCGAACTGCCGGCTGTCAGTCACAGCGAAGCGGCAGGGAAGGAGGTGCGGTTACCTTGACTTGTAGCATGACTAGAAAATAGCGCAGGCAGGGGATCAAAGGACGTTTTCAGAGCTTTTGCCGCATCTGACTTCTGAAAGAAAATGGTCATTAGAAACACACTGCAGGCTACTCTCAGGTACTGCTGGCGGTTTGGAATGGTTTTTGGAGGTGACAGGTTCCCTTTAATATTATTAGCAGCAGAAACTGCAACAAGAAAGGCTAAGACCTTATTCACAAAGTCCGTGTTTGATCAGTAATTTCCATCAGTGATTGTGAGCCAAATCCAGGTGTAGGTCAAAAACACAGAACATAAGCAAATCTTTCCATTATACCTTATCTAGGTGTAGGCTCCACTCCTGGTTTTGACTCACAATCCCCGCTGGATATTACTGACCAAACAGTGACTAAAACACTGACGTGAACTAAAGCTACTTTCACACTAGCGATTCTATTTTCCGGTATTGAGACCCTATGACGGATCTCAATACCGGAAGATAGAAACGCTTCAGTTTTGTCCCCATTCAATGTCAATTGGGACAAAACATAACTGAACAGAACGGAATGCTTCAAAATGCATTTCATTCCATTTAATATGCGTTCCCCTACCGGAAAGCAAACTACAGCAAGCAAGTTTTCTTTCCGTCATGGGATGCTGAGCAAGACGGATCTGTAATGACCAACAATGCAAGTCAATGGTGACGGATCCATTTAACTCGGACACAATAGAAAACGGATCCGTCCCCGATTGACTTTCAATGGTGTTAATGACGGATCCGTCTTGGCTATGGTAAAGATTATACAACCTGATCCGTTCATAATGGATGCAGATGGTTGTATTATCAGTAATGGAAGCGTTTTTGCTGAACCCTGCCGGATCCAGCAAAAACGCTAGTGTGAAAGTAGCCTAAGCCTTAAAGGGATTTTCCAGAATTACTATAGTTATGCTCATCTTCCCCATTCTTTTTATTTTTCAATTTGGATTCTCCTGACCCATTTTAATTATGTAAATAAATCACTTTGGTTTACCACATCCTGTATGTAGCATTTCCTGTTGCTGTATCCAACCAAACCCATGATGCATTTCTCCTTTTTCTACCACAGCTCCACTACTGCCTCTAACAGCACCCACCTAGTTTATAGCTCCTCCCACCAGCTAGTTACATAGACACTCCCCTATCACTGACGTTAACAACACCCAGCTCGTTTATAGCTCCTCCCACCAGCTAGTTACATAGACACTCCCCTATCACTGCCCCTAAAAACACCCAGCTAGTTGATAGCTCCTCCCACCTAGCTATTTACATAGGCACTCCCCTATCACTCCCCTTGTTGCTGTTGTGACACGCCCATGGACATACCATCACAGGAAATAGGAAAGAGCTGCATGGACATGTGACCACAGCCTAGAACAGGAGATAGGAGCAATAAAAGTAAAAGAAATACATTACAAAATTACAGCTACCTTCATAAATGATTATTTTAAAGGATGTTGATGCAAACTGGAAAAAAACCTTTAAAGGGATTTTCATGCTTATGCAATTAGGAGAACCCCGTTCTTGAGTGGATAGGTTCTTTGTGGGACCATTACGACTGATTCTAACAAGAACACCACCTTTGATGAAATCAATGAGCCTTAGAAAGACGCTTTTTTAAAACCTGGTGCCAGAACTCACAGACTTCTTGCTGCTTCCACTACAATCGATAGAAAGTTCATTGGGTGCAGCAAGTAAATCACTCATCTACCAATTCACACATCTACCGAAAACAGAAAATAATAGCCAATGCTCAGTGTTACAGACGATTTCTAAAGGTGAATAGGGCAAAGAACACATCCAGCATTTTTCCTCCGCACTTTTATTTGTATTAATATTAGGACGCAAGGACAAACCGGGGGCAGGTGGTATGTTTCACAGGGAAGAGTAAATCCATTTTGTATTGAACAAAAGCATAATGTGTTGAGGAGCAGAGCCATTTTCTGTCACCTATGAGCAATGGGCCCACTTATTCCAGCTGAGTTACTGATCCTAGGTGTTCACACCTTCCAGAGTATTATCCTTGAGCATCTTCTTGTCATCTATTATGCTTATGAAAGCACAACTAGAACAATTTCCTCACTTCACAAGTGCTTTTCAATAAGTCCCTTCAAAAGATGGGCAAAAAAATTACCTGCAATAAAATTTCTATATAAAGCTAGTAAATGTAGTCGCTGCTTTTAGCTCAGTAGTAAAACCGCATTGTTGCAAATCTTAAAGGGGTTTTCCGAGACGTATTTTTTGATAACCAATGCTTAGGGGCCCGCAATAATCACGAGAACAGAGGTCCCCAAGTTCACATGTGAATGGAGTGGTAGTGGGCATGCATGACCACCGCTGCCCATTCAGTACCAATTGGATCGCCCAGTACAGTTCTGCCGATCAGCTGTTAGAAGAGACAGCGGTGCTCCGATGAGTGCTGCGGCCTCTTCCTAGGCCATTGACATCATGTTCATTGGTCAGCTCAGTCCCAGGGCTGAGGTGCAATACTAAGCATAGCCAATAGTCGATGGACGGCACTGTGCTTGGTAAGCTGTGGGTAGGCACTCTTCAAACAGCTGATCAATAGAGGTGCCAGGTGTTAGACCTCCACTGATCCGATATTGATGAATAATCCTGAGGATGGGTCATCAATACTAAACACGCGGAAAAAGGGATGCTACATAATCTCAATGACTCAAATTAACAATAACAAGCAGATGGTCATAATATAATGAATTATTCTGGTCGGTTAGCATTTCTGGTTTACAAATGACCCAGACAGATGCCACGAAACACATGTAAAGGCCTGACCTATACTATCAAATGATAACTATAAGCAAACAAGAAGGAGGCATCATATATTACAAAGATAGAAAGGTAAATGCAGTACACCCTCCAGAAAGAGCAAATGTGACAGATGAGTAGATGCAGAAGAACATATTCAGTGCAATTATACAGCTACGTGGCCGGTAAGGTTAGAAAAAGACACAGGTCCATCAAATCCAACCTATACTCCTGCAGTGTTGAGCCAGGAGGGCTGTTCTGGTCAGGAGTCCTTCCCCCCCAATTTAAGGATAGGTCATCAATATGATCCCCTAGAAAAAACTAATGTTTTTGATGTGTAAAAGAACTGTAGGGGAGATTTATCAAGAAGGGTGCGTGTAAAGGTTGTCCATAGCAACCAATCAGATTCCACCTTTTATTTTTCAGAGCTCCTTTGGAAAATGAAAGGTGGAATCTGATTGGTTGCTATGGGCAACTCAGCCAGCTTCCGTTTACATCAGTTTTGGTTAATCTCCCCCTATATTCATTGTCATGCATCATCCCCTCAGGTCCTGGACTAGTTATAACACACTGGGGGACATTTATCAAAACCGGTGTAAAGTAAAACTGGCCTAATTGCCCATATAAGATTACAGCTTTCATTTTCTAAAGGAGCTCTGAAAAATGTCAGGTGGAATCCGATTGGTTGCTATGGGTAACTAAGCCAGCTTTCCTTTACACCAATCTCCCTGTGTGTGGCGTGTTCCTTTAAATTCAATCAAAATATCTCAACTTCTACATTTTTGTGTATGTTCCTCATCCCTTTCTTTAAGTAGGGTAACTTGCTATTTAGGCCTCATGCACACGACCATAGTTTCGGTCTGCATCTGATCCGCATTTTTTTAGCGGATTGGATGCAGATCCATTCATTTCAAAGGGGCCGCAAAAGATGCAAATCCGAATGTCCAAGCCTCGGCACCGCAAAAAAAGTTGAATATGTCCTATTTCTTGTCCGTTTTGCAGGCAAGAATAGGCATTTCTAACGAAGGGGAGGACATCCGCAAAATGTGGAACGCATGTGGCCGGTATCTGTGTTTTGAGGACCACAAAAACTGATATGGTTGTGTGCATGAGGCCTTAGGCTGGGTGGTCCTAGGTTACATAAGAAAAAACATTTAGGAGAAAACCCTTATCATCCTCTTCAGGTCTGCCGCTGTTTGCTGAATCGGTTCTATTAACAATAGGAGGGCCTACTGTTTTCTTATTTGGAGGTAATGGCTTTGCAGAGTGTTCTGAAATCATTTCGAGAGATAATTGAAAAGCAAATTGCAGAGTACTGAATATTTATAAGCATTTTCCACCAGAAAAATAATCATACAATTTCCACATTTCTCTTTCCTATTCTATTAAGTGAAATGTTATCTCTTCAGACGGCAGCAGCAGTAATACAGAATTTGCTGATAAAAGAGAATTGCTCGTGTTCCGGCAGGACATCATTGTGCGTCACTCATGGTGTTGCATGTGTCACATAGATGTAGCAGTGTGGAACGGGTCATCGAAAGCCTTAGGATTGTACATCACAATAAAGCTCTGAGTAAAAATAATGGACCTGTAGTCCTATGTAAAACCGCATTATGGGTGGGATCACACATAGGTTTTTGCTGGCAGTTTTTAGTGGTGCCCTTTGGATCTGTGTTTTTTGCGATAAAAAACGCCATCTCCAGATGTTAGCTGAACGTCTATGGGAAATACGAAATGCTACTGGCATTTTTGTTCATTAAGGAGGACCCTTCACTACTCCTCCTATTCCTGTTTTAATAGCTCAATGCATTCCCGGTGTAATAACAATTCTGGAGCAGCTATTCTTATGGCTCTATGATGTGTCATTCCTCTGTTATTTATCCTAGAAGTTATGAATGAATTGCTATTAGCCTTCAGTAAGGGTACAGAGGGGAGGTAACCAGTCGGGGTGTGTGTACCTGCACAGACTCACTCTATCCAATCAGTGCTGCCATTTTCAGACTGTGCAGGTACACACCCCCAACTGGTTACCTCCCCTCTGTTTGTATGGGTTTCCTCCAACACTGCAAAAACACATATATTCTACATATTTTAAACCAGCACCTAGATCGGAATACTTTTGTAATTGCATGTACAAAAAATTGTATAGCTACAGAGTTGGCCCGAAATTTGCGGTCCCCAATGCATGAGCAACGTCCGTGCGGCGGCCGGGACAGATCGAGCCCCATTCAATTTGAATGGGTCTGTGATCTGTCCGCACCGCAAAAAAAATAGAACATGCACTCCGTAGTGCCTCCGTGGGGGTTTCCGTGCCTCCGTTCCGCACCGCAGCTCCGGACTGAATGGGCAACGGCCGTATGCATGATGTCTTATTCAATAAAATGTATCTGTATAGCGCCACCTGCTGTTTGTTCTGCTCCTTATTTCTTTGTCCACCTCACTCAGATGGACACATATGCACAATTTAAATCTTCAACTGTCACCAGCCATATCTTCTGTTAGAAGCTGTGGGGGAGAATGATACTCCCCCTGAGAAAAGAAACGTCCCCTGAAATGCCAACCTGAAGAGAATGTAGTAGAGAAACTAGAGCAATGAATGGGAAGATCTCTAGATCCATGTGAGCTACAGGGCTGGTTCTAGAAATAGATTGTCATGTACTTTATGATGTTTAATTTTCATTTTTTACATCAATCATGGCATAACCCCTTTAAGTTAATTCAGACTTTAGACAGTGACCGCCAAAAGTGGCAGGGACAGATGGGTGACAACAATCTCTTTACCGTGCGGTAGAATATGTAAGCGCTATATAAATAGTCCGGGTCATCCGGAAGCAGCGTGGACAAGATCATCTGAGCTGGACCGGAGCGCTGGTGAATGTCTTTCTTTCTTCATGCTAATCACTTTCAGGGCCATAATTAAAATTGCTTTGTGTGTCGGACAACCCCTTTAAGCATTTATAACATATTCACAGTGTATGTTAAAAAGTCTGATAGGTGCAACTCCCACCTCTGGGATCCTCACCAATAAGAAGAAAGTTCACTGACTGGTGGCCATTGCAGTGTCCATGGAGCTCAGCTGAAAGGTGGCCACACTTTCTGGAGTCACAGCAAATGCCACACAAGTAGTGCCTGTCACCGCTCCATTGAATGCTACCTAGACTGCCGCAGTCACAAATGAGCAAGTATCAAGTATTTATGGCAAAACTGTGCAGTTGAAGTAAATATCTACTTACATACTAGTCACTGCTGGAAAGTCCCCATTGTTTACAAGGCTGAGCACCTAAATAAGGGTGACATTGCAGTGCGCATAACAGCTCTGCTCTGAAATTACTATACTATATATAATATACTATATAAACTATATATACTATATAAACTGTGCAGTTGATATAAATATCTACATATATACTGGCCACTGCTGGAAAGTCCCCATTGTTTACAATGCTGAGCACCGGAATAAGGGTGACATTTCAGTGCGCATAACAGCTCTGAAATTACTATACTATATATAATATACTATATAAACTATATATACTATATAAACTGTGCAGTTGATATAAATATCTACTTATATACTGGCAACTGCTGAAAAGTCCTCATTGTTTACAATGCTGAGCACCTAAACAAGGGTGACATTTCAGTGCGCATAACAGCTCTGAAATTACTATACTATATATAATATACTATATAAACTATATATACTATATAAACTGTGCAGTTAATATAAATATCTACGTATATACTGGCCACTGCTGAAAAGTCCTCATTGTTTACAATGCTGAGCACCGGAATAAGGGTGACATTGCAGCACGCATAACAGCTCTGCTCTGAAATTACTATACTATATATAATATACTATATAAACTGTATATACTATAAAAACTGTGCAGTTGATATAAATATCTACTTATATACTGGCCACTGCTGAAAAGTCCTCATTGTTTACAATGCTGAGCACCTGAATGAGGGTGACATTGCAGCGCGCATAACAGCTCTGCTCTGAAATTACTATACTATATATAATATACTATATAAACTGTATATACTATAAAAACTGTGCAGTTGATATAAATATCTACTTATATACTGGCCACTGCTGAAAAGTCCTCATTGTTTACAAGGCTGAGCACCTGAATGAGGGTGACATTGCAGTGCGCATAACAGCTCTGCTCTGAAATTACTATACTATATGTAATATACTATATAAACTGTATATACTATATAAACTGTGCAGTTGATATAAATATCTACTTACATACTAGTCACTGCTGGAAAGTCCCCATTGTTTACAAGGCTGAGCACCTAAATAAGGGTGACATTGCAGTGCGCATAACAGCTCTGCTCTGAAATTACTATACTATATATAATATACTATATAAACTGTATATACTATATAAACTGTGCAGTTGATATAAATATCTACTTATATACTGGCCACTGCTGGAAAGTCCCCATTGTTTACAATGCTGAGCACCGGAATGAGGGTGACATTGCAGCGCGCATAACAGCTCTGCTCTGAAATTACTATACTATATATAATATACTATATAAACTGTATATACTATAAAAACTGTGCAGTTGATATAAATATCTACTTATATACTGGCCACTGCTGAAAAGTCCTCATTGTTTACAAGGCTGAGCACCTGAATGAGGGTGACATTGCAGTGCTCATAACAGCTCTGCTCTGAAATTACTATACTATATGTAATATACTATATAAACTGTATATACTATATAAACTGTGCAGTTGATATAAATATCTACTTACATACTAGTCACTGCTGGAAAGTCCCCATTGTTTACAAGGCTGAGCACCTGAATAAGGGTGACATTGCAGTGCGCATAACAGCTCTGCTCTGAAATTACTATACTATATATAATATACTATATAAACTGTATATACTATATAAACTGTGCAGTTGATATAAATATCTACTTATATACTGGCCACTGCTGAAAAGTCCTCATTGTTTACAAGGCTGAGCACCTGAATGAGGGTGACATTGCAGTGCGCATAACAGCTCTGCTCTGAAATTACTATACTATATATAATATACTATATAAACTGTATATACTATAAAAACTGTGCAGTTGATATAAATATCTACGTATATACTGGCCACTGCTGAAAAGTCCTCATTGTTTACAAGGCTGAGCACCTGAATGAGGGTGACATTGCAGTGCGCATAACAGCTCTGCTCTGAAATTACTATACTATATGTAATATACTATATAAACTGTATATACTATATAAACTGTGCAGTTGATATAAATATCTACTTATATACTGGCCACTGCTGGAAAGTCCTCATTGTTTACAATGCTGAGCACCGGAATGAGGGTGACATTTCAGGGCGCATAACAGCTCTGCTCTGAAATTACTATACTATATATAATATACAATATAAACTATATATACTATATAAACTGTGCAGTTGATATAAATATCTACTTATATACTGGCCACTGCTGAAAAGTCCTCATTGTTTACAATGCTGAGCACCTGAATGAGGGTGACATTTCAGGGCGCATAACAGCTCTGCTCTGAAATTACTATACTATATATAATATACTATGTAAACTATATATACTATATAAACTATATAAACTGTGCAGTTGATATAAATATCTACTTATATACTGGCCACTGCTGAAAAGTCCTCATTGTTTACAATGCTGAGCACCGGAATGAGGGTGACATTTCAGTGCACATAACAGCTCTGCTCTGAAATTACTATACTATATATAATATACTATATAAACTATATATACTATATAAACTGTGCAGTTAATATAAATATCTACGTATATACTGGCCACTGCTGAAAAGTCCTCATTGTTTACAATGCTGAGCACCGGAATGAGGGTGACATTTCAGGGCGCATAACAGCTCTGCTCTGAAATTACTATACTATATATAATATACTATATAAACTATATATACTATATAAACTATATAAACTGTGCAGTTGATATAAATATCTACTTATATACTGGCCACTGCTGAAAAGTCCTCATTGTTTACAAGGCTGAGCACCTGAATGAGGGTGACATTGCAGTGCGCATAACAGCTCTGCTCTGAAATTACTATACTATATGTAATATACTATATAAACTGTATATACTATATAAACTGTGCAGTTGATATAAATATCTACTTATATACTGGCCACTGCTGGAAAGTCCCTATTGTTTACAATGCTGAGCACCGGAATGAGGGTGACATTTCAGGGCGCATAACAGCTCTGCTCTGAAATGACTATACTATATATAATATACTATATAAACTGTATATACTATATAAACTGTGCAGTTGATATAAATATCTACTTATATACTGGCCACTGCTGAAAAGTCCTCATTGTTTACAATGCTGAGCACCGGAATGAGGGTGACATTTCAGTGCACATAACAGCTCTGCTCTGAAATGACTATACTATATATAATATACTATATAAACTATATATACTATATAAACTGTGCAGTTGATATAAATATCTACTTATATACTGGCCACTGCTGAAAAGTCCTCATTGTTTACAAGGCTGAGCACCTGAATGAGGGTGACATTGCAGTGCGCATAACAGCTCTGCTCTGAAATTACTATACTATATGTAATATACTATATAAACTGTATATACTATATAAACTGTGCAGTTGATATAAATATCTACTTATATACTGGCCACTGCTGGAAAGTCCCTATTGTTTACAATGCTGAGCACCGGAATGAGGGTGACATTTCAGTGCACATAACAGCTCTGCTCTGAAATGACTAAACTGCACATTGCCATCAGCACTGCAAAATAGTATTTTCACAGAGACACACATAGAAATAGTGTATATTTGCAGTGATTTCTAACTCAAAGCCATAAAATACACACAGCAATACATACAATTAATAATCTTGTCCATGGACAGGTATGAACATCTCCCTTTGATGCCAGATGATTTTTGTTTTCTTCTGAGGCAGAGACAGAACAGTGTAGTTCTAGAGCAGGAATGCCCAGCCTGCGGCTCTCCAGCTCTTGCAAAACTACAACTCCCAGCATGCCTGGACAGCCTACAGCTATCAGTCTACAGCAGGGCATGGTGGGAATTGTAGTTTTGCAACAGCTGGTGGGGCGCAGGTTGGGCATCACTGTTCTAGAGTCTACTAAAATGGACAAACCCTTTAAATGTGCAGCTACAGGACAGAAGGCCAGTGCATGTGGAATATTGTCCATATTACATATGTGAAAAATGCTCAGCAATCAATCAACTACTGAGCTCCAATGGCCGACACAACATCCTACAATGTAAACATCTTCTGTACCTCTGCCAATCCTTATCTCTTCCCACAAGATTGCATTTTAATATGCCTAGAGATTTTTTCATAACCATTGCCCACAGTCACAGCAGGATGTAGCATCTCTGGTGCCAACCACAAGAGATCCTGCCAATATTATGTTTATTCCTAAGGGCAGGAAATGATGAGTGACACCATTATATCTTGGGAATCTCATCCCACGACTGGAACGGCAAAGTGTGTGCTACTGTTCAGGTAACCAAATCACTTTCACTCCAAGATGATTCATGTTGAACCCTAAATCTATGATGTTTCCATAAGATAATGGTGCTACCTTCAGGACAGTGCCCAAAGGCCGCGAAAGTCAAGAAGGCAACTACTACCTTGGCCATCATACAGTATATATCAGACACTTGATGATCCAGAGCTTATTTTATGGTTAGCAGATGGAGTAACCCAGCTAAGGACAACTTTGAAAGGCATTTTTATGATTGTATTCAACTCATTTTGGACTAAAAATCACTGTTTTCAGTTGGCCATATTAAAAACTGTCCTGCAGCCGCAACAAACGATTTTTAATAGGCAGAGGTCCATGTGTCTGTGTAGGGAACAAATCAGTCAACTGTCTCAAATGGTCTCCAGGTCCATGTTGTATGAGACAAAGACCAAGAGTCTGTGTGGAAAAAGAGAAGTGTGGATAGCCGCATTTACTTCTAATTTGGGTGAATTTGTGTGAAGGCCTAGAAAAGAGGATAACATAGGAACGTGTATGTGGGGAGACATAATACTCCCCTTCTAAATACGTCTACAGTACGTTTCCTTCTTCCCCCTACATCCATATAACAATATATTTTAGTGGTGTGTGTCAGTTGTATAATGCAGTGAAGTAACAGTAGAGTAATTATCTCACATTGGCTATCAAGCATCCATATTCCAAGACTGTCTAGACATCTAACTGCCTCTATATCATTTGAGAGATTTCACTGAAGCATCCGGGAGAGGCACCGGGAAACTCTGAGGACACATGTCGCCATGTCAGTCTACAGCTGAAGTCCATTTGTTAGGACCCTCTAAGTCCCACACTGGATGTGTTTCCTGTTTCAGTGCTACAAAGAAAAGCACATTCAGTCTGGACAGTTCATTAATCACTAGTGGCCTATGTTCCTATTATAGAATAAATGGGCATCTCTCAGAAGCTTCAACAATTGGCCCATTATTGCCTCGGAGGAATTTATATAAAGTTGACGGCTGTATGAGTGCCCAGCCAAGAAGAGCGCTGATTCTGTGTCACACTCTCTCCCTTCCACTGCTCTTCTACACTTAGGTGATTACAGTAGGAAGATGAATTGTGCTTCTTTAATACTAGTCCCATTCATATTCATAGACGGAATATCATGAAGAATGTGACATAATCGATTTCAGATTTGGAAAGTATTTATCCATACAGCACGTAATAAATGTAAATCTCTCAGCGACAGTTCCTCGCGTGTTGAAGGTGATGAGGCTTGTAATAGTCAAGTATTTAAAACCTGTGGTTGGAGGACACATGTTAGAATTAACGTTATTACTAATATAAAGAGTGCCTCAGTTCTCATAAAACTTAGGTCCAGACAGTGTTTAATTTGGTAGAGCAATAGTTTAGGCTCCTCCATAAAGCCTTATTGACACGTCCATAGTGTTTTGCTGATCCGCAAGTTTGCGGATCCGCAAAATACCTTGCCACCAGCCCTATAGAGATGCCTATACTTGTCCGCAATTGTGGGCAAGAATAGGACATTAGGAAAACAAGGAAAATGTCCAGCTTCATACACCAACTCGTTCTTTATTGCAAAGCGATAAAAACAGCGGGATACATGTCGCGTCTACGCGTTTCGGATCTCTGTTACAAATACCGATCCTTAATCATGACAAAGCAACATTGGCAAAGCCACACATATATAAGCTAATACACCAGCTGAAACAATTCAGCCTTAATTGGGTGCCGCCCACATATATGTCCAAAGGCTATACACATACAAAATGCTTAAAATGTCAATACATCTAAACATACAATCTATGAAATTAAACATAAGAAAAGATAAAAGCAAGTAATTAATAATGCAGGATCAGATCGTGTTTTTGATTAAGGCCCAGAGGTGCATATGAACCCATTTTAAATATCCAAGAGAATAGGACATGCTCTATATTATTGCGGAGCCGCCGTCCGGAAGATCGGCGGCGCGCTCCGCAAATGCGGATGCGGAGAGCACAGTGTGTGCTCTCCGCATCCATCACGTCCCCATTCAAAATGAATGGGCCCGCACCGAACGGTGCAGACGTAGATTGCAGACATGTGAATTAGGCCTAACTGGTAACCATAGGCATTTGAAGCCACTTTAATCTCATCTATACAAAACTGGTTTTGATCACTTTATCACCTGAATACTTAAAGGGGAAGACCACCTTTGGGGGGGTCGGTAAACCCCCTTCCTGGGCAGACCTGTGAAGGGAAGTATGCATACTTATCTGCTTAACGATGCACGGTTCCGCCTCCTTCTCTCCCCAGCCTCTGCTGCTTTGCTCGGGTCCTCTGCTGTCAACATCAGGTTATATGCCGCAGCAGCCAATTGTTGTCCACAGCAGTGACCTGCCCCGTTTGTGTCATGTCAATTGGTCATGTGAGACAAGGGGGGAAGGTCGCCGTTGTGGCCTGGAAGCAGGTATGATTTCTTTGACAGTTGTGCCCAAAAGAGGGGGTTTGCCAAACTCCTCCCACCCTAAAGGCTGCCAGCCCTTTTAAGCTGGCCATACACATGAGATACCTATTTAGCAGGCAACCATTTCTCCTGACCCTCATATATACACTTGGCCAAGCAGGCATACGTTTTGAACATAGAGACGGGAGTAAGCCTTTGCCGAGAACAAACAGGATTGGGCATGTTGAAATCCATCAGCCTGATCCTCATCTACCAGGATGATCAGGGTAGAGTCAGGAAGCCACTATACACATTGGATGGTCAGCTAGTCACGCTAAATTCGACAGATTGGCAATATACATCTAATGTGTCTAACACACGTACAGACATGCTCTCATTTATCAAACTTTTGTTTGTTACCTGCAATCCTATTGTCTACATGGAATACAGCATGGGAAGGCACTCCTAATAGGAGGCTGGAATACCCTTATGGACGCTAGGTGTTTTGTAAAATCCGATCCTTAGGTCTCATAGTGACATCAAGAGCAACAAAAATCCTGAATACTGCATCCATAGAAATCCATGATGGGCCATTATTATACGTCCATACGACTATAATTGTCTATTAAACTGAGGCTTTTTATATATATTTTATGAAGATTTATGAGAAAAGAAATGTTGACATGCGTCACTACATGAAGTATTCCGAATGTACAGTATTTTCTCCTAAGAACACTATTTTTTAGGAATGAGTACAGCGCCTCACAAAGACACGATACAGAATGCAAGGACATCTGAATTGCACACCTATACTGCAATTTGTGAACCACCATGTGGGCCAGACATGCCCTACGACTCTGCATAAGGTTCTAGTCCTCCCTTTCCATGGTGGGCACGCCCATAATAATATTGTATAGTAGAATATATATAATAATGATAATACTACACCCCGAGGAATCGTTGAACAGGTAGCTGAAAATACAATGAAATGTTATGGTTTCGAGGCACACTGGTTCTCCTTATGGACAGCGCCTTGTAGGCATAATGGAGTCTTAAAGGCCAGGCAATGCTCCTCTGGATTCTGGGAAAAGGGATATGCAAATTAGCTCTTTGTCTTAAAAGAAAAGAAAGCTGAGACTCTGATGCCACCAGATGTAAGGCAGCTTATCTATAAGTCAATGTTCGACCTTTTAAAAGGCCAAGCGTTGAATTCTAACATAGCCATCCTAGGTCTGGTGGCAGCAGAGGCTCAGCTTTCTTTTCTTTTTGGAAAGAGGATATATTTTTATATCTTATTCCGAGAAATGTTTAGAAAAGCTTGCTTTTAAACCAAATTGATGTTATGCAAATATTACTAAAGCTTTTCATAACTCATGAAATATTCATTATAAATATGCAACATGTGTTACTAAAAATAACTCTAGCAGTAATGAGGAAGAAAACTAAAATAATATAGGTTTCCAGCAAACCATATAACTACCAGTCTGTAGTAGACAACCATGCACATTGTTTTGTGGCCTTATGGTAGGTTAAATTTTAGAAGCAATGTGTGCCATATTATATTTAATGTCCCCTTCTTACTACTTCATGATATCACAAAACACCTTCCTCCAAACACTGCATTTCGTCCTATTCTTCTGGGAGAGAAGAGCTTATTTTTGTCCTCAATATCAGACCAACAGAGGTCCAACTCCAGGGTCTCTCTGTTGGAAGGGGCTGTGGCACTCAATTCAATGCCATATCATCAGTGTGTAAGAGGAGATAGCAGAGTCTAAGGGTCCATTCACACGTCCGTGAATGTGTCCGGATCTGTTCCGCAGTGTTGCGGAACAGATCCGGACCCATTTATTCTCTATGGGGCAGGAATGGATGCGGACAGCACACAGTAGAACATATCGTATTCTTGTCCGCAAATAGGCAGTTCCATGGGGGTGCTGGCCGGGTGTATTGAGGATCTGCAATACACTACGGACGTGTGAATGGACCCTAAGGGTAAGGCCACATGTGTAGGTTTCTCACTACAGTTCTGAAAGTCAAAACCAGTAGTAAATTCAAAAATA